>VNKF01006815.1:0-14923 GCA_008044355.1 Drosophila lacteicornis
ACACGGACGGACGGACGGAGGGACAGATGGACGGACGGACGGACGGACGGGCGGACGGACAGACGGACATGGCTAAATCGACTCGGCTGTTACATACATTCTCGGTTGGCAATAACTTATAATACCCTTGTACCCTATGGGTACCGGGTATACAAAATCTGCACCAGGGTTACGTTTCACTAGTTTTATTTTCTGCCTTAGTTGGCTGCTGGATAATTAGAACTATCTTAGAACGAAGCGCGACATAGTTGCGTCCTTCTGGCGCGAACAACAGCTAATACTTTTATCTGAGAATCTTACTGTATGTTCTAAAAAGCCTCGACATTCTTTCCACACCTAAGAACTATACAAGGTGCTACGTTTTTACTGTTGGAAATTAAGATTATTATGGCAACGCTGACTGTCAATTTCATATCGTATATATCGATAGTACCTAAGTTGATTCTGATTTAGTATTCCGACGCGAGTGGTCGCGTTTCATATTGTAACGAATTTCGGCCGCGGAGGGCTGATTTCGCTACGGAAAGCCGAGCGGAACTTTGTTTTAATTAGATGTGGCTGCCCCAATCCCATCGATGCCGACTTCGCCGTCTAAGCCCATATAGGACACACGCGTATTTTGGGTTATTTGCTTAACTTTATTTCCTAATTGGCGCAATGTGCTCTTGTCCGGATGAAGATCATAAGAAGAAGGGCGAAACAGAGAGACCAGACGTAACAGTTGTCAAAGGCGCTCATAATTGCGCTGGCGTTGCCAAGGTCCTCATAATTGCGCTGGCTCTCGCGTTGCCAACCGGCCTAAGATCGAAAGCCTAAGGGAAGGGTGGCGATAGCTTTGGCGGCTTTCGTTACAATACTATAAAATTTATATCTGTAAGCCAGTTTGTGCAATTTGTTAATTGGTTCAGAGATACAGTTTCCAAAGCAGCTGAAACAATGACTGAATATTAAAAGAATAAAGAACACAGAAGAATACCCACATAAAAGGGAATCTGAAGAGACAAAAGAACCTGTCTTAAATGGCATCTGAGCAATATAAAAGGAACATGAGTATACGATATGATCTCAACCATTTAATGACATTTCAAGGACTCCCAGATAATTGTCCAAGGCCTTAAGCCGTCAGACTGTCTGATCAGGATATGAAAAATGTAAAAATATATATCTTCGGTCAGCTTAAGAGGTGAACAAAGAAATTAAAGTATGAACCGTATGGATTCAAAAGTATCTGTATAAATTAAGCCAGAAAAAAAACGAAATCAGCCAATTTCAAAATAAACCATAACACCTAAAAACCAGTTAAAAGAAACATCCTGTTGCTGTCACGATTAAAATATTAATAACTCAGCTGGTTATCGGCAGCTATAAACACAAAACGTTGAGAAGTACAAATAATATCACGCTTTAAAACAAATGAGCTGGTTAATTTCCGGCGTGCATTAAGTAAAACGTAGCTTGTTAAGGCAGTACTTGCATCAGGCACTGATATCTGAAAGATATTATAGACGTGCCCGAAAGTAGGCAAGGGATTAAGCAGCTTTTCAAGGGCGAGGGGCATGTGGCTATCCGAAGCGAATTAGGAGAGAAATACATTCAGCTGTGGTACATTTTAATCAGGTTAAGACCCGCGGCTATATACTGGCCTACCAGCAAGGCAAGACCCGGATCGTACCGCTCTCCGGACAGTTATTTTACTAAGCAGAGATAGAAGTTAAGACATCAGTTTAACTTATTCAATAAAAGAATATAAATAATATAATTCAGGCCAATGACATACATATAAAGGACTTTGTACAACAATTTCGTAATTCTGAAACCATTAAAAATTGCCATATCTCGAAGTATACGAATCTATGTTGGAAAAATATAAAGTTTTGGTTTCAAGAATAAGATATGATGGTCCAACACAGCCCGTTCTGACAGACATATATACTACCTGCAATAGAAACAAGCAAAAACTGCAAAGTTTCATTAGGATAGTTCTGAGACTGAGAGACTATTTTGTGTAAAAAAGGATCGACGGACAGCCGGACAGACTGACAGACGTTTACGTTGCAAACTTGCAAAATTTTGGAAATTATCTCTGCCGGGAGGAATTATCTCCGCCGGGAAAAATTATCTCCGCCAGGCAAAATGTTCTCCCATCATTTAGAAATTAAATTTTTTTAGGTATAAATACTCTATCTATTAAATTACAGAAATATTCACGTACAAATTTTAAACGTGTAATTGATATATTCCTCTCGTTCATACAATTCGATTTTCTCTGCACCACCCTCCGTGTGTTATAAATATGAAACACTTACCACGGCAGTTTGGGTAGTTAACACCCATCCATGGCCGACGACCCAAAGACGGAAATCAGGAACGTGCCAACTATGTTAGCTACATACCATTTCACCCAGAAAACAAAGGAGTCATTGCCAAGTAAAATAATACTCACATACTCTGGGGTTCAATGAATTAAGCTAAGCTTGGTAGCCGGCAAGTATGCAATAATCTCCGAGTCCAAAAAGCATGCTGCAGAAATATCAGACTCAACGACTTTGAACTTGACGCTCGAAGACGACAATGCACTTGCCGAAATAAAATTAATTTGGAATCATTAAACGGGTTTCCGCTTCTCGACCTGAACTAGTTTTTTGCTCAACAGCGGGCTTGCCTCCGCTTGACGACAGCTCACTTAATAATCACCGGATTTAATAGTCTAAACTTTTTACTTTATTATACGGTTTCGTTCTTAAACAAATAAGTGTGCTACCATTGGAACATTCGTGTTTCCTGTTTCTTGAATATTCACAAGCCAATGGAATATTTCATAATATTCGTTCTATGAGTAATACTCACTTGATAACGGCCAGCTTAAGTGGAGTAAGCATTTATTAATAGATGAATAAGTGTGCTACCATTGGAACATCCCAGGTTTCCTGTTTAATGAATATTCATGATTTCTGTGAGGGAAGGGGATACTTTTTAATTATATATTAATTATTTTAAACCCATTTGAACCTGATATTTGCCAGCTTTTATAGAGTAAACTTTTTAATTTATTATTATCCCTGATTCCTGTTTCCAGAATATTATTAAAGACACTGGCGGTGGGCGTATTTTTCAATAATTTTATTTATGACTTTCTCAATTTTCGTTCCCTAACAATTTCGGTTCGAGTGACCGATAAACCCGATGACCAAAAGACAGGATTTGGTTCGGTTTGCCGGGGTGCAGCCTCAACGGCGGAGCCGTCTAGTAACGGTGGCGGCGGATGACGCGACGACGCTGGGTCTTGTAGCGGTATCCATCGTTGGAGGAGAAGGTGTGAGCGGGCTCGGAAGCGGCGGTCTCGTAGCTCTCAGCGGGGGCGGAGTAGCTCTCGGCGGGGGCGGAGTAGCTCTGGGCAGAAGCGGAGTAAGACACAGCCGGGGCAGAAGCAGCAGCGGTGTAGGTCTGGGCAGGAGCGGAGTAGCTCTGGGCAGGAGCGGCGTAGGACACAGCCGGGGCAGAAGCGGCAGCGGTGTAGCTCGGGGCCGGAGCAGAGTAGACTGGAGCCGGGGCAGAGGCTGCTGGGGGCAGGTACTCGTTGGAGGGCAGGTGGCTCACGTCACGACGGTGACGGCGGAGCACCACACGCTTGTGGGTCTTGTAGCGGTATCCATCGTTGGAGGAGAAGGAGTGGGCGGGCGCCGAAGCAGCGGTCTCGTAGCTCTCAGCGGGAGCGGAGTAGCTCTGGGCGGGAGCGGAGTAGGACACAGCTGGGGCGGAAGCGGCAGCCTGGTAGGTGGAGGGAGCGCTGTAGGCGGCAGCAGGAGCGGCATAGGACACAGCTGGGGCAGAGGCAGCCGGGGCGGGGGCAGAGTAGACTGGAGCTGGGGCAGAGGCTGCTGGGGGCAGGTACTCACTGCTGGGGGCGGAGGCGGCTCCCTGGACGGGGGGCAGGTACTCGCTGGACAGGTGGCTCACATCACGACGGTGGCGACGCAGCACGACGCGCTTCTGGGTCTTGTAGCGGTATCCATCGCTGGAGGAGAAGGTGTGGGCGGGCTCGGAGGCGGCGGTCTCGTAGCTCTCAGCGGGAGCGGAGTAGGACACAGCTGGGGCAGAAGCGGCGGCGGTGTAGGTCTGGGCAGGAGCAGAGTAGCTCTGGGCAGGAGCGGCGTAGGACACAGCAGGAGCCGAGGCAGCAACCGAGTAGCTCTGGGCGGGAGCAGAGTAGCTCTGGGCAGGAGCAGAGTAGGACACAGCTGGGGCAGAAGCGGCAGCAGTGTAGGTCTGGGCGGGAGCAGAGTAGCTCTGAGCAGGGGCGGCGTAGGACACAGCTGGAGCCGAAGCAGCAGCGGTGTAGGTGGCAGCTGGAGCAGAGTAGCTCTGGGCAGGAGCGGCGTAAGACACAGCTGGGGCAGAAGCGGCAGCGGTGTAGGTGGCAGCTGGGGCGGAGTAGGAGGGAGCAGGAGCAGAAGCAGCGAACGAGTAGCTGGCCTCAGCAGGAGCCGAGTAGGAGGCCACCGGAGCCGAGGCGGCGTGGTTGGGCGGCAGGTACTGGTTGGAGGGCAGGTGGCTCACGTCGGCGGCCACGGCGGCTACGAGGGCGCAGATCAGCAGGAGTTTCTGCGGAGACAGAGAGGGAGAGTGGAGTTAATTGGTATCCTGGTGGGCAGGTGAGAGATCCCGGCAAGTACCATGGTGCTGGGTGCTCGGCTGTCCAGTTGATCGGAGAATGCAAATGGAAGTGATGCTCTGGCCAATGTTCTGCCGCTTATTTATATGATTCTAATCACCGGTCTGCGGCTGGAAATTTGCATTTGGCTCTTTAATTTATGAATTTGTATTTAGTGACACCGCCAAAACATATCCATTATAGTTTTTGCAATCAGGTTTGCAACGGGTTTTCGGCCACAGCATGAGTGCCGGCGCAGGGGGAGCCCCTCTGCCACTGGCCAGCAGTTAATACCTTTAAAACCTACTCTGGTAATACCTATTGGCCGGGCCGGGCCAAAATCAGGTTCCATTGCCCCCCCAGCCGCACTCACTCAATTTCTCCCAGGCCAGCGCGTGCCGATTCTGATCCATTCCAGCTCAATTTGCTTAATTACCGATAATTATACCTCATACTTTTGGCTAATCAAGCGGGAGTTAATCGAGTGCCATGAGCCGGGACAATAAAAGCAGATGTGCTGGCCGGGCGGCTGCCGATCGGAGAAATCTTATTCAGTTCGGTACAATGGCGAAATGACTGCCGAAAAAGGCAATCAAATTGCGGAAATAAATCACGAACTCAATGCCGAAACAATAGCTCTGACTGTTCGAGCCGATAGTATGTCAAAGCCTGAATGAAAACTGGAAACAAAAAGCACTGAATACACTTTTGAAAGAGATAGTGCTTGGACAGATCAAGTCTAAAGAAGCCATAACACACAGAAGTGAATTAAAGACGGATATTATGTCTTCATAATCAAATATAGTTCATATTTTCAGTCCTTGCCACTTCTGTATATTCATTCAAGCTAAATATTGAAAGATTAAAACTTAAGTTATTAGTCTATGAACCAGAACAAGTATACTCGTATTGATTATAGCAAGTGAACAATTAGTTTGTTATTTAGTTTTAGTTAAATACATAAGTTAAATACCAGGGAATCCTGATAAATCTCAAAAATATATTGCTTATAGCCCCAACAACAAATCCATAAAAATTACTATAAATTTTGTCGGAGGTATTAATACTAGCAGATATTTGCTATTGAAATAAATAAATAATGTATTAGGATCTTAAGAATAGGTAATCAAAATTATTCAATGGTAATTGGTACTAGAGACTGGTTCGCTGGATCAACAGCGAGTATTAGAGAATGAAGGGTATTTGTTGACTTCGTTTTAGCTAACAAATTTTAACAAAGCATACTTTCCAACGGAATATATATACTCGTAGTCAGAGAGGTAGAGCGTCAAGCATGCTTGATCTTTTAAAGATGAGTGTGCGGAAGCATTGACAGAAATAGATTTGAAATTAATTCGATTATATATCAAGTTTACATTATTTGGCATCTGTGGTGGCTAAGTCTATGTCTACATAATTATAATTTGATAATTTAACTTTATCCGATTAGAAGGAATATATTTATAGAAACTTATGATAACGTCATATTTGGTAAACACTTGTCCCAATTTGTATGGGTTTATTTTTTAACTCAAATGGATGTTTGAACGATTTTTACCATATCATTTTATCGATCCATTAAGTTAATGATCCTAACCCGTTTCCTTATGGGAAATGAGAGCATCCCACCTTTGAATATCGATCTTTTTATACAACTTAATCTGGTTTCATTTTGAATTTCCTCCCAAATGAAGACACTTTGTGTTTATGGATTCGTTATCGTATTATTGTATTTGTTGAATGAAAAGGAGGTATTCTAATAGTATTGTCTGCACTCCAAAATGAGCACAAATCGATCACCGAGTGAAGCCGACTCGCTTGATTTAGTGGCGGCGGAACACAACGCGCTTGTGGGTCTTGTAGCGGTAGCCATCATCGGCCAGCTGGTGGGCGGGAGCCACCTCGACGGTGTTCTCCACGGGGGCCAGGTACTCGGCAGCGGGAGCGGCCTGCACGGGGGGCAGGTACTCGTTGGACAGCTCGTTGACATCACGACGGTGGCGGCGGACGACCACGCGCTTGTGGGTCTTGTAACGGTAGCCATCATCAGCGAGAACAGTCTCGGACTGAGCGGGAGCGAGGTACTCGTTGGAAGGGGCAGCGACAGCGACCTCCTGGACAGGGGGCAGGTACTCGTTGGACAGCTCGTTCACATCACGACGGTGACGGCGGACGACCACGCGCTTGTGGGTCTTGTAACGGTAGCCATCATCGGCCAGGACAGTCTCGGGAGCAGCCTCAACGGGGGCGAGGTACTCGTTGGAGGGAGCAGCGACCTCCTGGACGGGGGGCAGGTACTCGTTGGACAGCTCGTTCACGTCACGACGGTGGCGACGGTAGACCACGCGACGGTGGGTCTTGTAACGGTAGCCATCATCGGCCAGCTCATGGGCGGGCTCAGCCTCAATCTCGACGGGAGCGGCAAGTTGGACGGGGGCAGCAACCTGGACGGGAGCGGTAACTGGGGGCAGGTACTCGTTGGAGGGAGCGGCGGCAGCCTGGACAGGGGGCAGGTACTCGTTGGAGGGCAGGTGGCTCACATCACGACGGTGACGGCGGACAACCACGCGCTTGTGGGTCTTGTAACGGTAGCCATCATCAGCAAGGACGGTCTCGGGGGCCTCGACGGGGGCGAGGTACTCGTTGGAGGGAGCAGCGACCTCCTGGACAGGGGGCAGGTACTCGTTGGACAGCTCGTTCACGTCACGGCGGTGACGGCGGATCACCACGCGCTTGTGGGTCTTGTAGCGGTAGCCATCATCGGACAGCTCGTGGGCGGGGGCAGCCTCGGCCTCCACGGGGGGCAGGTACTCGTTGCTGGGGCCAGCGATGATCTGCTGCTCCTGGACGGGAGGCAGGTACTCGTTGGAGGGCAGATGGCTGACATCGGCAGCCACGGCTGCGATCACGGCGAAGGCGACCAGGAAGAGTTTCTGGAAGAAACAGAGCGGGTGAGTGGGGTTAGTCCTTGAGCGCGGTGACTCCAAGTGGAAGCCAGGTGGGCCAGGTGGGCCAAGTCTTTGGAACCGAGGATCCTACCATCTTGTCCGTTGAGTTGCTTGTTCACAGCAGTAAAACCGAAACTCTAATGAGGAATACGCAGAACCTTTTGGTATTTATACAGATTCTCCGCTCTTCGCTGGCCATTACAGAGCGACGGAGTTGGCGTTTTCGGTCGACGCCGCTGCCGTCGCTGGCGTCTGTAAATTCGCACGACTTGGCTCGGATTTTGGCCCAGAGCTGCGCGTTCTAAGCCTCTCTTTTGGAGGCTCAAGCCGAGCTCGGCCAAAGCGTTCGGCCAAAATCTGAAAGCCCAAACTGAGGCTGTGCGGCGGCTGCGTCGCTTACATTCGCACAAGCCGAGCTCGAGAGCAGTTGATGGCTAAAAAAAAAGTTTAATGGCCAAAATCGTTCGCACGGATTCTCTTAATTGTTTTATTTAATCATATGCAAAAGATTTGATGGACATCAACGTTTTGGACAAGTCGAGCGCTCGCACACACACCGCACACACACTTCTGGGCATCTTGGCCCGGCTCTCTCGCGTTGTTTACGCCTCTTTGTGTTTCGCGCTCGATTTAAATTCAAATGATGAGTTATATGTTTCAATCAAATTCGCTCACTTCAATGGAAACCAAGCCCCGGCCGACAGTCGATTATTTTGATCGCAGCAGCCTCTTCTCATTGTGCCGATGTCGTCGCCGTTCATTAATCAAGAAATAGGAACTGAACGAGCAGCCATTCAGCTCTTTTTTGTCGGAAAATATGATATAATTGTGCTGCTGCCAAAGAATTGGTCAAGTTTGTAAACAGAATGCCGGATATTAAGTTGTGAGCTCTTCAGCTAGGCTCTTATTGTTTCCTAGAATCTTTTGAGAGTGCGGTTCTACGAGTCAGTTAAAGTATATTTTATTTATTTTACATATATGTATATTTTTATAAAGGTTTTTACTTAAAAAAACTAAATTATCTCTTCCTGAAAAGGAATTTAACGAATCGCTGCTTCATTAGAAATTAATGTAATCTTATTTTAATAAATGAGAGAAAGAATGAGATTCCTTATTAATATTTAGATATGAGTTACTTGTATTTTTCTATATAAATAAGATATATGTATGAAATAATTTCCTTGATAGTTACATCTCAAACTCTAGACACTTTCTTGTTAACAAAGCCATTTAATAGTTCATTATTTTGGAGGATACTTCAGATCAATATATCAAAGCATTTTATTCTGTTATCCAAATAAATAAAGTTGAGGTGCTTGCCCCACATCAAAACGAATGCCAGATTTTGTTAGGTTGAGATTATTTATTTGCAGTAATTTATGAGCGTTATTTTTAAATGCAAACTTTGGCCGCTGAAAGGGGAGTAAACGCTCGAGGAAGGCAACCCATCAATTCAAGCTAATCAATTTGTTAAAAGCCAAAGTAAACTGTATATTGCAGAAGCGATGATTAATGATGGATTTGGAGAGACTCCCCCTCTCTGAGGTGTACATATATGCAGCATCGGTTCGGTTCGAGAAACTCAGCCATGAAGCCAGGCTCGTTAGAGGCGCTAAGAACTAATCGGTTCCGTAAAGCTGAAGGATAAACGATGACTGACTCATCGGTTCTGCGGAATACGGGGAAGAATCATGCGTACTATTATTATTACCATTGCGAAAGCCAAGGCCATAGTTTATGGGGTGGACCAGAGATATTGATGGGGCCTCAAGATGGGCTGGTGATGGTGATGGATGGCTGTCACGCGCCACCAATCGGCGCCTCACTTTCGAAGACCGAGGCTCTCACAAGCGGTTTATAGCACCAGTTTCTTGGCCAATTAACGCGGGGCCATTAAGAAGCTGGCCAGTATCAAATAACAACTATATCATTTTCCCTATTCCCCCAAGTGCATTAAGTTAGAGCCTTACAATTCTAGTTTTGTTCTCCATTGTTCTCGCGTGGGACAAAGATAAATCATTTCATTTCCTGTGTGTGTGCAGCACTAAAAAATAGTCGCAAAACTACAAACTGAAGAACTAAAAACTAAAAACTACAATATTAACGAGCTGAATTTATGGGCCTTGCCAATCTACATTTTAATCTCTGGCCGCATCTAGGGGCGGTTCTAGCCGCTTCCACAGTCCAGTTGACCATAAATGTTCTACACGCATGCTGCCAGTCAATAGATCACGATAAGCCGGCCAGCGCATCACCAACGACTACGAAGTCGTCGTCGTCGGATGCTATTATTATTATCCATCAGCAGCCGGTCCGAACACTTAAGAGTTCCATTTCGGAATCGCAAAATATGCAAATTAGTGAATGGCGAGTTCGGGATCCCAATAGAATGGGACAAAATAAACTATCACAATGGCCACAGACAATATTAAAATTGTCAGCTCGACTTATTAAGCGTGGGCCCGAAATTAGCGTAACCCACAAAGAGAGGCCAGGAGATCGGTTTGGCGAAAGGAACCCCAGTCCGCGTGTGCTGTCGGATAATGGATGAGGCCTCCGATATATTCCAGACTCGTCCGTCTTTGGTCGTCGTTGGTTTGCATAATCCCACAGGCCGCGTCGCTCTGTCTAACAAAAACCATTTCGCGTTGGCTTAATTTATGCAAATTCTATTCTAATTAATATTATAGCCATTCGATTTTTTGCGATATCAATGAGCTTAACAGGCGGCAACTTCTTTCTCGCAGCTGCCGCCTTTCCTTTGTCTCCCTCTTTGTCTTTTGTGGCCGGCACACTCACACGCGCTAGTTAATTTAGTTTTCAAGATACTCTAACTAAGCCGATTATTTCTGGGGCAGTGAAAAGTTGAAACATCTTAGGGAGCGGGGAATTCATCACATATTTGGGTGCTTCTCGTTTTGTGATTGGGTTTTTGATCAAAAATCTTATGGTGAATTGGAAATATTTTCCAATTGCTGGGAGTTTGTGGTAAATAATATATTCTTTAAAAGATTTGTTAAACTTTATTCTTTAATATAAATGTAAAGAATTTATTTATTTACGTATTTCGTTAGACATTAGCTCAAGTGAAAGGATTCTTTGAATATTTATTGGATATGATTCAGAACAACAGTTTTATATCCTCTTAAATATTTTCTTCTTGCTGAAAAATTATTTCCCATTGTCATAAAATCATGTATACTTTTATTTTTAATTTAAATAATTTAATTTTAGGATTTTAATAAAAGAAAAGTTAATTAAGCAGCTTGTATTTATAAATTAAATATTTAAACAAAAGGTTAAATAATCGAACCAACATATTTTCCTGGTTTTATAATTCCAAGAGTTTAAGAGATTAATTCTATTTTGTGGAGTGGCATTTTCCTGTTTGTAATTCGGAATAATTTTAGTAATTTTATTTGTAACTCCGATAGATATATACATCCTTATACCTAATACGATTTAAGTTGAATTTTCTTTTGTCCTTACGAAATCAAACTTTGGCTTTATAGAAGAGTACCAATTAGTCGTCGAATCGACCGCCTAATCTACTACTTGCCAAGTACACGTTTTAGTCTTTTATGATAAATTTAACTTTTGTTTCTGGCTCTGATGCTCTTTTTTCGTTTAACTAAAACGTATGATAAATCATTCTGGAAACCTGTTTCCAAATCGCCCCACTCTTCTGAGCCGGCGACTAGAAAGTGCCACCACCGCTGCCGCCGCCGTGGAGCGCATCTCCAGCGCGCAGAAAACAAAACAAAACCGAAAACCTAAGACCAAAACGCCGAAAAAAGCCAAAATCAAAATCGAAAAAAATACGAAAATCAACGCCAAGCAACAGGGCAGCAGGCAGCAAAAAAAGAACTCCGCACACTTTTAACACACGGCTCGAGGCCAATAAATAATGGATACGCGTGGCAGCCGAAATTTGGCAAGTTCCTTTCATGTAATTCTCATTCTAATTCAGAATCTAATTCTGATTCTGATTCTTTAAGGCTGCCCGCGGCTCCCCGAGTGGTTTCATGTCGGTTTTCTGATGGCTGATGGAAGATTGGATGGATGAGGCCTGAAGTGCGACCGCGGCTTCAAATTGTATTTTCGGCTGTGGCCTGTCCAAAATTAATTATGCTGCTGCCAAGTGCTGAAAATTAATCATCTTTTCTATGTTTACCCGATGACGCAAGGCGGCATTACACGGGATCGGATCAGATGGGATCCCGAAACTCTGTACGCACCGATATCCCGGCTGTAAGTTGCCCAGATGGAGAACCATTAGATGATGGCCACACGGAGAGAAATTTCAGATAGTGTTTATTTTTAAGGTAATTATTGCTTATTTTAAAATAAACTTTGGCACATTATAGTGCTTTAATAAGGGATTTGTTTATTTTAATATCCTATAAGAAGTAATTTTATTTTATTATTATTAGGTTAGCTTTAGTAGGATATACAAAAAGAAATAAAAGCAAAAGGGGAATATTGTTTTATATTCTTAGGTTTCTCAAAACTTATGGACACCTTAAAGTGTAGGCATTAAATGAAAATTAACGGGAAATAAATTTCCTAATAAGCGACTTAGGGATTAGTCTTAAAGATACCTATTAATATTTTTATTCTAATTAATATTAAAAGATTATTGTAACATATGTATATGTATAAATTTATATGCATGTGTGTGCGTCAATTAATTGTTGTGACGTGCTTAAAATCTAACAAAATAATAATCAGTGTAGCTTAATAATCATTAGGAGGTATCTAAATATTTTCTTTAAATAATAAATATTAACGTTGGTCAGTAAACAAATGTATTTAAATGCAAAATACGAAGGGACACAGTTCCAAATATTCTGTGTGATTTTTCTTAGTGCAGGAAAACCGCAATTTTTGATGGGAATAATTGCCAAAGAAGCGGGTGGTTGGCGGATCGGATCATTGAACTCGGCCAGTTCCACGGCGAACTGAACCCACTCACTCGCTTTGCATATGAGCCACAAGCCACCGCAAGCCCCAATAAAAGCCGGCGAAATTCGCACAGACCCCGTTGAAAATTTATTTCTGTAATCAGCGGGTCGCGTTTGAATGCCCTAGCGGTGCCCGTTAATTTTATGCCGCGCTCCTCCGGAAAGTTTGATCCGAAAGTTTGTCATAAATTATTTTAATTTAATGCTACTTGCAGCCATTTTCGAGCGGGCATTTGGCTCACTTAAGGAGCAGTGCACTGATTTATGGGGCTTTCTATTGGCCGAGCAGGGGATGGGATTGGGTCAAGAGCCGCGAGCCGAGAGCTGCTGAGGCTCGCATAAATCCAAAAGTGACCTACAGCTGGCCAAAAATAGATATTCACACCGAACAATGGACTGCCTACTTTTGATTTAGGGGTCTGCTGGCAAATATTGACATTGATTGGCGAATCTGAGCACTACCATGAGCGGACCCGCCTCATAGTCATAACAAAACCGCACGGACGGATGTCTTACATACTCGAAGATTGCTTGCCGGCCAGGTCACATTTATCTTTGTATGTTCGTGATGGGCCAAAACGGATCCATTGACTCGGACGGGCTTGGGCTTATACTGCTCACCTCTAAATGCAGGCGACTGGCTGCCAGGTGAAACAATAGATTTTGTTTTATTTCTATTTTGATTTCAGCTGATTGGATTTGCATGAGAATCGAATCTAAATGATTGCATAAATTTATGTCGACAATTCATTTTGCCCATGTGTGTATTTCGGTGCCTCCTCTCTCGCTCCGAATCTGTATCTTTATGTCTATTTCTATGGGGCTCTGAACTAGTTTTCTTTCCGCGTCCCCTAATGCCTTATATATATAAAACTTTTCCATCAAATCGGATGGTTATGGCTTCAATATAAAGTCTTGAATTTATTTGCTCGTGTTATGTTAATACTTTTTACAGAAGTTCTCTTATTTACGAGGCCAACAAACCTTCAAAGCGGAATAAATAAATATTTTTTAAGTGAAACTTAGTTCCCTGTAGACCAGTGTAAAGTTAGCGGAAAGCTTATTTATAAAAGCTCTGCTTGAACTGAAGTCGAAAATACTCGACAAACTTGAAAGCAGCTCGAGGCGGAAACGGAAGTGAACTCCATTTTCTGAAGGCCTAAAAGTATGCCACGAAAACAATACACATTTTCCTTGACTGCTCTTGTAGCAAATGCTTCTAAGTATGATTTAATTTGGAGTATTTATAAGGCAAAGTTTCTGTGAAACTCAAAACTCGAATGTGCGCTTGGGCTTCTGGTAGTGATAGCCATCCTCGCGGTAGTCCGTGTCGTACTCGGAAGCGGAAGTTCCCTGATCCAGGCTGCTACTCTTCGAGCTTCGCCTGTGGGATCCGTGTTTCTTGGGAGCCACCACATAGGAGGATCGCTGGTTAGTGGCCGCAAAACCCAGGAAACCGGGTTCCACCTCGTCGTCCCCATCATCGTCATCGGGCACCAAGACGGAACGCTGGTTGGGATTGACCGAAACCAAGGCCCCGTGATGGCCATGATGCGGATGACTGTAGAAGTTGCCGTCGATAATGTTGGTGTCCTGCTGGTTGCCCAAGGCATTGGTGGGCCCCTGCAGGTGTGGCTGTCCAAATACGTTGCCGTTGAGTACATTCAATCCCTGGTAGTTGGATCGACTGGGCGGACGACGTCCGTTGAGACGCGGCACCTGTCCGGCCGCCAATTGGGCACCCACCGATGGATCGAACAGGCCCAGATTGGGGTCCACAGCTGCCTGGGCTCCCAGCTGAGCTCCCTGGGGACGATTCACGGGATTGGGTCGCTGGTTGGGAACTCCCTGAGCTGTACCCAGTTGGGCGCCCAAGGCGGGATCGAAGGGAGCGCCAAACTGCAGGTTCGGATCAAATTGGTTTTGCAGAGGAGCCACTGGAGCAGGAGCGGGAGCCACTGGTCTCTGGGCCACAGGAGCTTGGCCAGCTCCGAAGTTGGGATTGAAGGGGGCACCGGCGCCAGCTGAAAGCTGGGCTCCGAAGGACGGATCATATCCCTGACCCGCTCCCAGTTGAGCTCCTCCAACCACGTTTCCTGCAGCTCCCAGTTGAGCGCCTCCAGCCACGTTTCCTGCAGCTCCCAGTTGAGCGCCTCCAGCCACGTTTCCTACAGCTCCCAGCTGGCCGCCCAGCGAGGGATCGAAGAAGAAGTTGTTCAGCCGGCCACCGTGTCCTCCGTAGCCTCCTGGTCGGAAGGGAGGTCGCTGGCCATTGCCCTGGACAGCCAGTTGGCCACCGGGAACAGGAGCGGGCTGATTGGCCGGGAAGTTGCCCGCACTCGGAGCCAAAGCACTCGCTG
>VNKF01006821.1:0-10781 GCA_008044355.1 Drosophila lacteicornis
GTCTCTAACTTTATAATTGCTTTAAATTTTCGTTTTTTTTTTCGATTTCAGTGGGCGGAGGGGGGCGTTGACACGCCCACTTTTCTAAAATACCTTCCAATAGTCATAACCATAATTATACAACAAACCTGCAGTGAAAAATCTTGTTAATTTCAAAAATTTTAATTTTGGCCACGAAAACGGGTCAAATTCAACATAGTGCATAGTGCAACTTTAATGAACGCTTGCCTTTCTTACTAAGACAACCATGTGATCGGAAGAATTTAACTTATAATTAAAAAGAACACCAAGATCTGATATAATAGAATTACGCTCAAAGATGTTAGGTTCGAGAAAATAACTTAGTGCGAAAGAAGGACAAAATACTGTACTTGGAGTGATCTAAATTATCTCCAACCCCATAAGGTATATACTATATATTCTTGATCAGCATCACAAGCCGAGTCGATCTAGCCATGTCCGTTTGTCTGTTTCTACGCGAACTAGTCTTTCAGTTTTTGAGCTATCGGGCTGAAATTTAGTCTAATTGCTTTTGCACGGTGTATATATGTTGGAACGGACGAAATCTTACCACTATATCCAATAGCTGCCAGAGGAAACCCGTTTTGGAGATATTTGCAAAAAAACAGATTTTTTATTATACGCTAAAAATCTTGAAAACTATCAGTCTAACAAATTAGTATTATCCTTCTCGAAAACATACATCTCAATGCATTATTAATGGAGATATGAGTACTAAAGGTAAGGAAAAAATTCTTTTTTTTTTATAAATAAACAATGTATTTAGAGTTAACAAGGAATCAAGAGTAATCATTGGAGGAACCCACCTAAAAATTGTTTTTGCGATATGGGAATTTCCAGAATGACAAACGACCCATTCGTACGGCATAAAGTGTTTTTTGCGTGATCAATTTTACCAGTACTTGTCATTTCGAAATAATTTGTAAAAAACTTTGCATCGCGCAAGGTACAATGAATATAAGCCTTGTAAGACTTGCGAAAGTCTATGAAATGTGGCAAGTAATTTAAAAGAAAGAAATCTTAAGCCACAAAAAAAAATATAGCCTATTTCTAATTTGTAACGGTACATCGCGAACGAAACAAGATTTCTTGAAAGTCAACTTATTCTGTTCTTAATAAATATCAATGAGAAGATTTGATAAAAAAGTGCAAACATTGCGAATGTTTCTCATTGGAAATAAATAAATATAAAAAGTCTTTAAAAGTTGCTTAAAGTGACAACATTTTTCAGCTTTCAGTCTACATTTTACATGAAAACACAGTAATATGCAAATTTAATTTTGAATTTTAAGTTTCTTTATAAAAATACACACAAAAATACGATAATAATAATCATTTTAGTTTTCCTGCCTGGTTGACCTTTTGCTGTAAATGCCTATATCTGTATACCCTTCCACGGTATTATAAAACCAGAAGTCTGCAACGCAGTGAAGGAAGCATCTCCGACCCCGTAAAATATATATTCTTGATTACGATCATCAGACGAGTTGATCTAGCCATATCCATGAAACTTTCAGAATAGTCTTCATACCCTTATAGAGGATAATATAATTTTGACCAGATGTTTGCAACGAAGTGAATGACGTATCTCCGACCCCATAAAATATATATATTCTTGATCGGCATCAGCAGCCCAGTTGATCTAAACATGTCCGAATGACTGTCTGTCAGTCTGTCTGCCCGTCTGCCCTTCTGTCGGTTTCTACGCAAACAAGTCTCTCAGTTTTTCAGCTATCGGGCTGACATTTTCAGCAGTACATATGTCGAAACGGCCGAATTCTGACCACTATGTGCTATAGTTACCATAGGAATGATGGTGAAATTAAAGCTATATATACCTTTATACCGTTATATATCTTTGCAGATAATAATGGAAATAAAAATAGAGTATCATATATTTCGTTTTAATCCAACATTTTTAAAAACAACGAATATCGGCTCATTTAGCACGAGCGATCCCATGGCAGAAGATATAGTGGTCCGACTCTATAATTAAATTAGTAGACCATTTACTAAGGTTTAATCAGATATTTAAAAAAAATCGAAAACCGGCTAATTTGGCCCAATCGTTCCTATGGCAGCTATAAGATATAGTAATCCGATTTGGATGAAGTTTTAACAGCATGGCTTGAATTCAATTAAAATACAATTAACTAATTTTCAATCAGATATCTTAAAAAACAACGAAATTCGGCTAATTTGGACCGATCGTGCCTATGTCAGCTATGAGATATAATGGTTTTGGATAAAATTTAAGATATATGGACCATTTATTTATTTTGATTCCGGTATCATTAAAAACAATAGGTCCATTTGACCTGATCGTTCCTATGACAGCTTTAAGATATTGTGGTACGATTTCGCCCATTCCGACATATATTTATACCAATGGGAATATGCAGTCTGCAATTGGATTAATCTATCCATTTTGGTCAAATTTAAAAAATAGTGAAGTTTGTACGTTTTTATAAGTTTTTTACACATTTTACATCTTACATGTAGAATTTTACATTTTCGAATAAATCAACCGATCGCTTCTATAGCAGCTATATGATATAGTTGTCCGATCATAATGAAATTATTATCGTTACTCTAAAACTGCAAGAGACACCTATATATAGAAATTTATAGAAATATCTGGAAGAACAAAGAAGTTATAATTTGTTCTATTCATTTTGCGATTTATCCTTTTGCAGATATAGTGGTCCGATTTCGGCCCTTCGACATACATACATACTGCAAAAGAAATAAAACTATACTGAAAATTTCAGCGCGATAGCTCAAAAACCGGCACACTGCTTTGGATTTGCATCTTTTTTAAGATATGTCCGTTTACCAAACTACAGAACTACCAAAGAATAACAAAATAGTTATTTTATTTATTTATTTATATTCTGTTTGGCTGCAATGTAAAATGTGCAGTCGAACTAAGATTTAGCTATAGCTACAAGGCCTTAAATAATAAAATAGTTATTACTTGCGAATCAATGCAAACTTTTCTTCCTGCATCCGTTTAATTATTAAAACTATTTAAAATAATTTATATTTCTATTAAAAAGAAAAATGGGACCAAACCTACATTTTTTTATCAGTAAAAGTATGACCATTTGTTCAAAAATGTTAGTAATGTGTTTCCAGTTGCCATCCGCTAGGTGTCCTCTGCGATTTTTTTCACTCCAAAGGGATATTTTTTTGGATGTGATGTGCCGTCAATATTCCGTGCGTTTCTAAGAGCGAGCGCAAGAGAACGAAAATATTTCCGCTCTTAAGTCGTCGACGACACAACGTGTACGTCACGTAGATGTAAACCAATGGCAATGGCAAAATACATTTTAGATAAATATTTCTATTCGAGAACTTTTTTATTATTTAATTTATGGGCATTTCCCACGGAAGGTCCGCCGGGTCCGAAAATTTAAACATTGACAAAAACCTTTTTTATTTTACTTATAAGGTTAATAAATATATACATTTTGATAATATAAAGCCTTTGTCAAAAATTTACTTTATTTTTGTGTTCTTATTGGCCTTTAAAGTGGCAGAAATATCTCTATAATGTGGAAAAACTAAAAAGAGAGCGCGGGGAGCGTGAATAACTGTAAAATGTTGTCTGCCTTTATGGCATATTTTTAATTTAAACCAGATCTTTTACCTACAATTTATTGGCAACAAATTTCAGCGATCTGTCGAGTCGTTTATTTTATATTGATTTTTAATGTCTGTGTGTTCGCAATGCAATGACCCCATTTTCCACTTTTTTGGCTTGTTTCGAAAATACTATAAATTTTTTTTTTATTATTTATTTATTATACTAGTTTATCACTATTAAAGCTCAATTTGGTCATAATAAGTCAAAAGTAATACAAAAATTATGTTTCTCAAAAAAAATTCATCGCCAGTATGGCGGAAATATTGTGTGTTCCTATTTGTGTGTTCGCGAGATTGCCTTTTAATTATCTAAAAATTCTTTTAGTGTGATTAATTTGGAACGTGAGGTCTTAAATTGATGCTACATTATCCCTTTATAAAACGAAATTTTTATTATTTGACTATTCCTATCAAATTCGCTGAGTTTTGCAATTATTTACCAAGAAGAACTTTCGATAGGGTAGTTTTGTAGCCAGAAAGCGTACGACCGCGTGTTCGCGATGCTGGGAAATGCCCATACATAACCGTTTTCTTAAATTCCTTAAAAAAAAGCGGATTTGCTCGCAATTAGCACATATTTTGTATTTTTTCTTTAATCAAAATCTTTTTCTTTACTTGGAATTATATTTTTAAATAGTATAAAAATCATTAAGAAGGGTAATCTATCAATAATGAAATAATTTCTTTATGAATGGTCTTTAAGTCTACCAAAAGCTTAACATTTTAAAAACCTGAGTCAGCAATGTGCACTCTGAACGTTTTGCCGCTTAAATTTTTGCTACGTTTATAATCTTAATTATTATTAATTAACAGTTGAACTCCCTTCAGTGGTATTTGGTGATACAGAAGATTTACTCTATAAAACTGATCCCGCTTACAAAGAAAAAATACGTACTTAAGGCATAATCACAAACGGAAATCTGGTAACTAGAAATTACATCTTTAATTATTAATAATACAAAAAATAACAAAGAAGAGTAACTATATAAAGCAAGTCTTGGGAATAATAATTTAGTCAATACAAATATATTATATATTAATGTAAGCCCGTTTTTAGTCCCCTTGTCCTTGTCCCCTTGTTACTTTATCTTTTAAATTAGCTAAGCTATAAAGTCATTAAAAATATATTTCTTTAAAATGCATAAAATTACTTTCCTAAGAACTCCTAAAAAATTGGGCTCTTCCTACTTGTTTAATTTTAGATTATTAATTTAGGTAATTCGTAATTTAAAGTTGTAGGTAGCAAGTAGTAAATGCCCAGAAACACAGTTAATAAAATCCCTTAGTGTTTTGGTTGGGCCTTCCCTCTTTTCGGGTAATTAAACATGCAAACTTTAATAATAATTAACTTGAGAAGCTGTAATACGAGACAAATAAAAGAATAGTAGAGTTTCAATCATAGATATTTTTTCAAATAAAGAAATACGACAAAAAGGCAACAGAAAAAAGTGTAACAAATTTGTAGCATTTCTTGTATCCCTCACATACCTTTCCTTTTCTTCTTTTTTGCCACCTCCACAACCATTTTTCTGTTGATTTTCTTGCTCTTCTTCTGAAAATTCATTTTTAAATTGTTTTTTAGCGCGGGCCCAAGAACAAAACTGGGCCGCGTCCGGTTTAATATTATCGGGAGTGTTGTGTAACCAACACACGCACCCGCCCCGCACCCGCACCCTAACCATTCACTGGTCGGACTCCGAGAAAGAAAACCCTTCATTTTCATCAAAACAGCGAACGAACGAACCTTTCCAAGTTCCTTTCCAGCATCGTGGTCTTCGGCGGATTTTTCTCCCCTCAATTACATTTTATTTGCGCAAAAGTTGTTGTCTCTTCCTTTTCCCCAATCTCCTCCCGCTACTCCCTGATACTCTACTTAAAGCTGGTGCAGGACTACATTCCTATTCCCATTGCCATGGCACTGCCATCGTCATCCATCAAGTCGGCCTTGGCAGCAGCGTTCGTTTGCTTGCCGTTCTTTTTGCGGAAGGAAGCGCGACGCGCCATACCAACAACATTTATTTAAAAGAAAGAATACAGAAGAATACAAAAAAAATATATAATGAAAGGCAACAAAAAAAGGCCAACAACAACTGTAGAGGAAGGGTAGATGGAAGGTCGGGTGGTCGGTTTGCTGGACGTTGGGTGGGTGCAAGTTGATGGTTTTTCTTGGGCCCCACCAAACAAAATGAAAATGGCAGCGTTTTTAATCACTTTTTCTGTTATATAAAATATGTAATATTTGTATGTTATTCAATTTTGTTTTTATTATAAAAATATTTCCTATGTTTTAGAAACTTCGACAATCTATGAAATACGTTTAGGACTATTGTAGAGCGTAAATAAACAGATACTCATTCTAGCGCTTTGGAAAGTACATATGTATGTATGTCTATAAGTCCCGTATATATGTCTCGTACACTTCAACAAATCAAAGATGAGCTTAATACGGCTGAGATAATATCGAACATCATATATTTACGTCTCTATTTGAGTTTCATAGGTCTCCAAACGTAAATTAATAATATAATAATTTGTACTTATATCACCCCTACAAGGAATTATAATTTTGATAAACAATATATGTATATTCCTTTAACATCCTCATGCCTTTAAGCTGCTGTGGAAACACAAGCATAAGTCGGTATAACCATAATTGAATCACTAGTTACATATTATTTGTATTTACATATTTATACAGCACTCCCCTTTTTATTTTATTATTTTCTATTGCCAATAAACGTAGAAAAATAATTACTAAATATAATGTTTCAAGTTATTTTCATCTACTCTTGTTTGTGTTTATACGCCGGAAACCTGGAATAGTGAAAAGCGGTAGTACATTTTGATTGCGGAATATGTAAATGATCTACGTAAGACCCGGGGGATGATGATGAAGCCAAAAACGTTTAGAAAAATCAGTGTCCGAATATTCCAACCCTTTTTTAACACTTTCGAGGTCCACCTCTTCAACGTTTGGCCTGACCCATATCGTACCTACATATTTATGTATCTGTGTCCTGCCAGAGTGATTGCTTTTGCTTTTTGTTTGTCCTCCGTTTCCGCTGTCCCTTTTGCCGCTTTTAGCCGTCCGTCCGCTTTATGCATAAATTATCGAGCAGCGGCCAGGCGACCCTCGGCGGTATGATCGCTGATACACCGTTGCCGTTGCCGTTACCGTTACTCACTGGAGCCAAGTTCGCACCGACGACGGTGCGGTGCGGTGCCATCTGGTGCAACGTTGTGAGTCCCCTCTGAAACTTGAAACAGCCTGCGTAATGGATTTTAAAGGGGGTTAGGAGACGGAGCGACTGGACCGAAATGGGGCTCGGACCTAACCCTTTCAAGGGTTGTTTTTAGCTTACGCCTGCGTGACCCGCTTACATCTGCCGCCACATAGATCGACAGACAGCGTACACGGCTACGAACTATAAGTGCCTAACAATGTCGTTACTATGCGTGATAGTACCAGGTAATACATTAGTTCTTGAACTGAACTTTAATCCAAAGAATGATTTGCTTCGCCCTTCCTTTGAAATCGATTTTAATATCAGTATAGATCTGCTTTCAGGAATATGTATATAATTTAATCGTTTTGTTGCCTCTTCTCCAGTTTTCTTCGAATGAATGAAAGTCGCGGAAGCAGATGTATGTATTTTGCAGATGCAAATACATGTACAACACATAAAAAGACTACTACAGTCGAGTCTGCTCACCCATGAGATACGATACCAAAAGCTTAGTGCGTTAAAGAAGCTACATTTTGGACCGCTGCAGCCAGCGCAAGTGCCAGCAAGATAGACTGAGGCTGCAATTGTCCAATTGTTGTATTGTCCAAAAACTTCCATGTTTATCGCCCAATTCTACTAATAATCTCAAAATGCTAGTTTTGTATATAAATCAGGGAATGTAATCATTATGCATTTTAAAATAAAAATCAGAAAATAATGCTTATTGAATGAGTCCAAGAATAAGGACATTGGATTATGAGTTTTATTTTTGAAAATTATAAAAATCAAAAGGTAATCATAATTTTTTTGGTTTTATTTTTTTTTAATTTTATTTATTTTTATTTTATTTTTATTTTTATTTTAATGCTCATAGAATAACGATTTTTTTTTTAGAAAAAAAAAATGCAGTACAGTATATACATTATGGGGTCGCAGATGCTCACTGCTGAGAACCAGTTATAATACCCTTGTACCCTATTAGTCAGGTTATAAAAAGTTATGTATAAATTTAACTGGTTACTTTGCAATACTGACTAAATTGATGTTTTTTATTCGCCCCTTCTTGTGCGTAACCATCTGTTTTCCTGACCGCAAATCGTGGTCGCGGCTCCGGACATCCAGAGATGCCGCTGCATCTTACAACTTTACACAATTTAGTGAAATTGCATTCCCTTTGCTAGATGTTTTACTTACATATGTATATATGGGCCCCATAAGAGAGTTTTCGTCGCAGCAAACTCTGCCTTTAGGGTATATTTACTTGGATCCGACCAATATATTTAAAATCATATGTATATCTATTATTTTGTAAGATATTGAAAAGGCGATACAGAGCCGGTTCACTTTTTAATCATTGTCCGGTTATAGAAATGTTATATTTTGCGGACGGCTAAAGCGACTTTCATATATAATTAAATAAAGGTGCACAAATGTATATGCATACATACTCTTGTAGTAAGTTTATATGTACATACATACATAGGTAATTAGAATGCATGTATTTATGTACATTTCAAATGAGCAGCGTGTATACATACATATGAAAACGCATGCAAGCCAAATGGTATATACTTACTCATATAAATACAGCAGCATTGGAATACCAAATACATATTTTCAATAAAACAAAGGATAATGTGAAAATGTGGATAGGGATAGGTACTTATGCACGAATGCTTGTACGTACATTTATATGTAAATGACTAGACAGAATTGTTATCATATACTTAAGTATTGATTGTCTACGGTACGCCATTAAATAAAATGTATATTTGTAATTATATCTAATGCAAGCAAGAATGTATTTTGAATTTGTAAGTCGTTATTGATTTATGCTATGCAATTTACTAGATTCGCTCCATGGAAGGTAACCGTTTATGACCTCATCTGATCAGCATCCGTAGCTGATCAGTCAATCTTCTGTCTGTCTCTGTGCAAATAACTCAATCAGTTTAAAAGTTATAATTTCGTAACTTGGACAAACGTCATTGAATATGCTAAAGTAACTTACCTTTGAAAATCTTGCGGATCTGTTACATAAGCCTTACAGGTGTCCTAAGAACGATTGGAGAATAGGTGATTTTTGAAAAGTAAATTTCTTATTTTAAATTTAACCTTAATCGGACGAATATATTTTCGTCACATAGAAAACAAAAAAGTCTTCCCGGCCTACATATTTATGTAAAGATGTTAATATGCGATATATTTATATACACACATATGGATACCAAGCTGCATACAGTTCCAGTATCTCTGCACTTGGCAATTATTTATGCAAGCCAAATTGCATTTACACATTCCATACACTATGTGCACAAGTATATATGCCTGTAATGAGCGGTTGCGTCGAATGAAAATAAGAAGATAAATATTAATTTCCTATTTTATTAAAAAAATCTATTATTTGTATAATCGCCCCCAAGTCGTGTACAGTCATCCGGTTCCGAATAGAGGTGAACACTTTCTGGTTATAGCCATCTCAATATAAGATTAACTTATATGGCTAGATCGGAATAACTGATGTTGCTGATCAAGAATTAAAAAATAAACATAATATATTAAAAATATCAATAATAAATCTCTGTATGGATTACATAACCTAAATATATAGATATTTAATAACATTTGTATACACTTGCAGGGTATTATAATTTTAGTCCAAAGTCTGCAATGCAGGTAAGACCTTGTAAAAATAATTTTTAAAAATAAAGTATGGTAATTCTCTATTAACGGAGCCCCTTCCAAAAAAAAAAAAAAAAAAAACATACAGGGGGTACTTCAACTAGCATATGGGTATCAAAATTATGTTGGGGACGCTCTTAGTTTAGCCACAATAAATCTTTAAAGTTTTGCCTAATTCCCATACAAAATGTGCTTGGAAACCGTTGCTACGCAAACACGCGCACAATGACAAGCGCCTGTCTGTGTGATCGGTACACAGTGGTCTGTGAAACTTAAAATTTTTGTCAAATTGTGCTTAGCTTAAATACTATATATGTCGAAACTTTGCACACTTGGAATAATTTTTTGCGTGAAATATAAATAAAACAAACATTTTACAACGTAAAATACATATTAATTAACGACTATTTAATATTAAGACGTACATTTTAGTCGCAATTCATATTTGAAGTTTAACCTTAATTTTTTAAGACATTCCCGGATCAAAGCTGCATCAAATTTTCAAGGCCATTGGAAAACTTTATGATCCTAAGAAAAAGAATATTATACAAATGGACTTAAAGTTTGATGAGGTAAAAGAAGAGTATTGTTATGAACATTAGGTAAAAGATAACGCAAAGTAGCGCCGTAGGCGAGAAATTTTTTTGAAAAAAAAAATCGCGCGCGCGATTTCTCGCCTGCGGCGCTACTTTGCATATTCTTCTTTCATAACATCCTTCTCATTCCCGATTTTGTTATATTATAACTTTAGGATCCCGATGACTTAGAAATGGATGTATAATATTATTTAGCAACATTGCCCCTTGGATACAGAAATTAACCAAAGTATTTATGTATATGTGTATACAAATTAAGTGCGTACCTAAAAATACTTATAATTGGTTTAGTAATTAATTATTGTTTGTTTTGATTAACGAAAATAAGGACATGGAAGGTCCTTTATAATTTGATATATAATATAATCTTAATATTGAAATAAAAAAAAAAAATAAAAAAAATTTAATTACTACGTATTTTACGTTGTAAAATTTTGGATTTATTTATATTTCACGCATAAGTGTATTTAAAGTGTGAAAAGTGTCCACAATATATGTATGTAGACACAGTATTTACGCTAAACACACTTTGACAAAAAATTTAAGCTTCACAGACCACTGTACCGCGACGAGCACACAGACAGGCGCTTGAATTTTGTGTATTCAT
>VNKF01006833.1:0-14884 GCA_008044355.1 Drosophila lacteicornis
AGAAACTGTAGCAATAGCGATAGCAGAAAATGAAGTTATGTGCTCTGTGTAGCAGTAACGGTAGCAAAAAATTGATAGCGAGATGAGAGCAGAGCACATGCTATTTTTTCATGTGCGGCGGCTCTCGCTTGTGTTTGCTTTTTTTATTTTCTGCACCTTTCTTATGCACCGTTTTTTAGTTAAGCACATGGAACGTAATGCTGTCTTCAGTGACAAGACCAATGTATGACCGGATTACATTTTTTTTATTGATTTTAACTTTAATCAGTTGAGGTTTCACGTTTTTTTTGGTCTACATGCAACCAGAATCATTTTCTTGCTGCTCAGGTCGGATGTCATGCAATTGTAAATGTTTCTTTAAATTAAAACCACGGTCGTTTTTTATAACTCGGAAACATGTTTTTTAATTAACGTGGTCGGAATCTATCTCCTCGTGCCGGTGTCATGTTTAGTTAATCAAAACTCAAAAGTATCAAAATTATTTTCTTAAAACTACAAAGCGACAAATAAAAAAAAACGGTGCATCAGGTCCAGAAAATAAAAAAAAAGCAAACATAAGCGAGAGCCGTAGCACATGAAAAAATAGCATGTGCTCTGCTCTCATCTCGCTATCAATTTTTTGCTACCGTTACTGCTACACAGAGCACAGAACTTCATTTTCTGCTATCGCTATTGCTACAGTTTCTCAAGCGACAAAACTGCGAGCAGAGCAGAGCACATACAGTCTCGTTGTTCTGCTATGGCTCTGCTACGGCTCTCGTCAAAAAGGAAGTGATAGCAATAGCAAAACGAAATACTACGAGAGTAGCGTAGCTTTTTAAACGCTGCCCGGACGAATGGCGAGTCTCGTCTTGACTGTCTTTTTCCCAGTTTGTATTCCGCGGGTTTCTTTAGACTGTCAGCTTTAGCGAATGTTCGAATTCGTATTCGAATTGGATGTACTTGTGATCTGAGAAGGATGGTCTCTCCATCCCTACAGCATAGTACTTTGTCATGTTATATCTAGTACGTTTGATGAAGTGGGGCCTACGGATGTATGGTCCTCCCCCACATTTGCAACAGATAAGTTAGTTGAAAGTATAAATTCTAGGAGTGACTCACCTCTGTCGTTGATGTCGGGGCTCCCCCATACGCTATGATGTGCGTTGGCGTCTGTACCCACGAGCAGTTGCTGGTCTTTCGGGCCGGGTTCAACAAGGCACCTGAGTTTTTCCGGTGGAGCTGGCCTGTCGTATGCCAGCTACCAGAAGGCGCATCTCCTCGCTCTCTTGCATCACCACAGTCAGGTCAACAGAGCTGTAATGAGGAATAAGGTTAGCGTGGATACCCTTCCGTCGATGCGACTTTGCTCTTATGGAGGTTGAGCTGCAGTACCTTCAATGGCATGGGCACTCTGCTCACCTCCCGACGGGTTGCCTATAATTGTCAGGTCACCGTCCTCCTCCTTATCCGAGCCTTCGAGCGCTAAATCCTGGGCGGCGTCTATAATGGTATCCATACCTAAGTCCTTCTCCTCCTCGCCTGCCTGCAGGGTGTGTGCCTCCGTGCCTGCGGGGTGGCGCTTTTTGAGGTAGACACTACCCATGCCCCACGCCGTCTTCCCCTACTGTGGGTACAGCACATCCTCGGCCTCCTTACTGATCTGAAGGATCACGCATTGGCCCCCCTCATTGGGTAATGGGCTCCCAATGTGGAGAATGTCCAGGTTCTGTCGCTGTAGCAGCTTCAACGCACGGCCCCCCTGGATTGCGATGGGGAAGAGTACCTTCGCCTTTGGAATGGATGGGATTAACTCCCTGTCCACCGCCTCCATCTTGGCCCCCTCCCACATAGCTAGCCGACCGTTTGCGTCAGCCACTTCTGATTCGGGTCGTCCATGCACTTCAGGATTTTGACTCCATTCAGCCACCCAGCACCATCAAATGTGGGCATGGGAGCCTATGGGTATTCCTCCATTCGTGTAAACAGCGATTCCACGAGTCGCGCATGTACTGTCATCCACCGCGCCTTGGTCATCTTGCCATTTTCGTCGCTCCGGTCAATGAATGCCACGATCAAATGTCGTTTGGTCACCTCACTAACCTTCGTTTTCGTTGGCTTCTTCGCCATTGGTGGAAGTCCCGCTTCCTTGGGCCCGCGTTGCCGCTTGCTTGCCGGAGCGTCCTTGGCTGCGCTCTCGGCGGAGCATTGTCTTTTGTGGGCGAGCATCTCCTCCACCTCGTTGGCGAAGCCACCCTTCGAGGCCATTTCAGGTAGATTGGCAAAGTGCAGCCGGCTTTCCTAAATTCTTTGCTCAGCCCAGGCCAGCTTCTCCTTCTCCTCATTGGAGAGGGTGGGCTTGTCCTGGAGCCTGGTTTGAATCTTGAGGGCAGCCTTATACTGCGCCTTCGCCTTCATCCCCTCCCTTGAACGCTTCGGCCCGTTCCTGCGCAAGGAGATGGTGCCTGGTTTCGGCGAATGGAGAAGCCTGTCCTCCTCTTCTTGTGTCAGCTGCACGCTCTCCAGGTCCGTGTCTGTCTCGACGACTGCACCTGTGCGGCTTAGCTTGATCTGCGGTTTGTTCGATGTTGTTTTGGCAGTAGTGTTGCAACTGCTATGACCTGCTCCCGCTGGCGACACGCAGAGAGGATTGCTCCCCCGTGCCCGCCGGTGGTAGCGGTCACGCCTTCCACAGACGTTTGGGCTGACATTCCAGCCCCGGTTTTTTCCTCTAGTTTGCCCATACTGGTTTATTTTTAAGGGGAACCACCCACTGCGTTTTAAGTCTACCGCCAGGCACCTCCAAACATGGCTACTGATTCATTTCCTCCTGCTTTGGAGGGCCGCAGGAACTGCCGCTAGACACTGTATTACCCCAGACAGAGCAAGCGGCAATGCATTACCCGTTATCCGGGATACAGTGCCCATTGCCCAGTCGGCACCCTCGTGGTGGAGGGATTTATGGATTTATGTCAGCCCGTTAATTAGATCAATTTATAAAATGTTCGAATTCAGTTTGGTGTCGTAACTGAAGTATAAAGAAGAAAGGAAGCTAACTTCGGTAAGCCCAAGTTTGTATACCCTTGCAGTCTGCAACTGCATCATTAAGTCGATCCATTTTGGTAAAAAATAAAAAATATCTAAGTTTTCGTATACATCAACCGATCGCTTCTATGGCAGCTATATGATATAGTTGTCCGATCTTAATGAAATTAAAACTGTAATTCTAAAACCGTAAAAGCTATATCTCGAAATTTATAAAAATACATTGAAAAACAGAGCAGTTATAATTTGTTTCCAATATTTTTCCGATCATTTTCCGACCGATATGCATGAAATTTAAAATGTATAGCTATGATAAATTTAAAGGATCATTTATTTAATTTGAGCCCAATATCGTTCCAATGGCAGCTATAAGATATAGTGGTCCGATTCTGCCGTTCTGACATATATACTAGCTGGAATAGAAAGAAGACTATCTGCTAAATTTCATTAAGATAGCTCAATAACTAAGAGACTAGTTTGCATAGCAACGGACAGACGGACAGACGGACATGGCTAGATCGCCTCGGCTGGTGATGCTGATCAGAAATAGATATACTTTATTTATTATAATCAGTATTTATTTATTAACTTTTTAAATTTTAATTCATAAAAATGTTTATTTTAGATTTATTTATGAAGTATTTTAGTTATAATTCTAGCATTACTGTTATTATCAGTATTTATTTATTAACTTTGTATATTTTAATTAATAAAAATTTTATTTTAGAATTATTTATGAAGTATTTTACTTATAATTCTAGCATAAATTGAAGCATTCTTCATCTTATAGTTAAACTGAGTTGTTCTTCTTATATTTTTTAGGGAATGAGGTAGGTTGTTCCCCAAGCGGGTGGCAATTACAAATAATTGTCTTTGAGAGCACAGATATCTGTACTTGGGGCATAAATAATTTTTGGTTCTTTAGGATACGGCTGGTACGAGCCTATTAAATAGATATAAGGGTTCACAGGTAGTAAACATTTTGTTAAAATAAATTATTGTTTTGTAGTCAATGTAGTGTTAAAAATTACGGGCAAAGATTTTAAGTGTAAGGTGGCCCTTAGTTATCCGGATGGTCGAGTATGAACCTTGCGATTATCTAACAGGTTTCGAAGGTTTTTGGCAAAAGAGTTAGTCTGTCTGGCGTCCTCCGGGAAGCATCTGCTCGTGAGAGATCCGGACATTTGCAGATGGAATGCTCCAAAGTTTCGATTGCCTCGGACTCATCGCATTTCCCGCAATTGCCCCTGTTACCCTAACTGCATGTGTCGCAGCTAGACAGTGGACCTGTAAGGACTTACAGTCTGCAATCTTTCAGTACTAGATGCAGCACGCAGTGGCTGAGTTTTTCAGTACGCTCTTTGCACATGATTTTCGAGGTTTTTCAAGTTGAGGACCTCAACCTACTGCATTTAATAGAATTAAGTCATCTTCAATACAAAATATATTTGCAAATATACCATCAGTTTTTACAAAAAAAAAAAAAAAAAAAAAACCAAACCCGTTGATGTGAAATTCAAATAGAAAATGTCAGATTATAATCTGTCCCAACATTTAAAATCTCATATGTTAAACTTAACATATACCTCAAAATGCGTGCGGTACTAACGAATAATGGTCTAGTCTGGTCTCGAATAGATCCGGCAAAAGCAAAGTACTTTCTTGGCTGGCCGATTAGACTTATTTCCCATAGCCGTCAGCATCTACTGGTTGCGTTAGTGGTGTCATCCAAACCAAACTCTTGCCGGATCAGAGACAGTGAAATGTAAAACAATGGAGTTAGAAGTGTACTTGAGGACTTGTTTATGGACCACGTTGCTTTAAGTATTTTAATGTTATATTGAACTACTAAGTGGTCCCTAACTGAAATTTTATTGGCATTGGAGTAATGTAAAAACATGTTATATGAGTGATCCTACCGTAAGCTGACAGTTTCACAAAAAATAATTCATTTTCATTGCATTCCTCGAAAGTTAATCATTCCGGCGTGCTGTTGGAGTCAACGCCTATAAGGACACCGCCTTGACAAAGGTATTGGACAAATCGCGGGCACTACAAAAACCACAATCCAGCTCTGCGTATACCCAACGTTCCCGGACAACCTGCTGGGATTGCAGCCACAGCTGCCGGCAAATGTAAGCAGCACAGTGGAGGTCTAGGAGCTAACAGTAGTCGTAAAGTTAAACGCATGCAATTGCCGTGTCCGCAAGCCCAGCAGAGTCGAGCTGAGTCCTGACTGAGCCGAGCACTTTGATTTATAAGACTTGTTTGGATCATTTGTGAATCATGTGGAGCCGTTTTTGACTTTGATTTATATGCTGTGCATATGCGCAGAAATAGGTCCACCCATCCCCCGTCACATGCCTAGCGAGTAGCCAATTGTGCCAGGCATGAACACTCCGAACCTGAATGCAGAATGCCAAATGGAGATTGCCAATGACGCCCGCAGCACACCACGCCCGTGGAAAACATGCCGAAGTAACTGAAAATATCAGGCCTGATCCAGTTCCCACTTCCGCAAAATCCTCACGGAAACAAAAAAAAATACGTAAAAAATAAAAACAATTTGTCATGAATCTGTTTTTTTTTTTTGTTCTCAGATCAAGCCCGATGCGTTAAAAATACCGAATAATTTGGTAAAATATATAAATATTTTTTTTTTTTGTTCTCAGATCAAGCCCGATGCGTTAAAAATACCGAATAATTTGGTAAAATATATAAATATTTTAGTCAAGGTTTGACTCTGAATCTAGAGGTCGCGTGTTCAGCTTCCAATCGGAACAATTGTGATTTGGAAATGTAAGTTGCTTTATAGAAAAAATATAATATTTACATTTATTTAACATTAACATATTAACATACTCCCAGATAAAAACGAGTAAGAAAGCTACAGTCGACTGTGCTCGACTGTGAGATACCCGGTACCTAAACGTTTGCGCTTCACACTAAAAGGCAAATTAAAATTGTACATACATACATTGTACATACATTGACGCCATTATATCGCACGGCCAAGGCTCGAATGCGCCACCTGTCGGCTAAAGCTTGCAACAGCAGTGCCTTAGGTATGTTAAAATTCAAACCTTATTGCTAATATCTCCCATGTTTATCATCCGATTTTACTGAAATTTTCAGGAAACGTCCTTTCTATTTTATTCATTTTTTGTATTTATTAACTTTTACCCGAAAAAAACGAGTATAGCTTATTTAACGTTTTTTATGATTTTTGAGGGCGGAAGTGGTCGTGGCCAAATTTTAAAACAAACTTGATCTGCGGGCAACAGATTCCAATGTTGTCACCAAATTTGGTAACTCTAGCTCTTATAGTCTCTGAGATCTGTTGTTTCACACGTACGGACAGACGGACAGACGGACAGACGGACATGGCTAAATCGACTCGGCTGGTGATACTGATCAAGAATATATCTACTTTATGGGGTCGGAGATGCCTACTTCTGCCTGTTACATACATTCTCGGTTGGCACAAACTTATAATACCCTTGTACCCTATGGGTACCGGGTATAAAAATGGGAAAGCTATAATCGTGTCTTTGTTACACAAAACGACAATTTAAAATGCAACGAATGAAGAGGAGTGTTTTCTTCCAGTAATACCACAAATATGACAAAGCGTTTTGCCTTTACCACCAAGTTTCACTATGAGTTTCCTCAGATCAGGATCAATATCTTCTTTTTGGTTTCCGTCCTACAATTTCTTGTATTGTCAAAAGATAAATGTACAAAAATCATAATCAAAATATTATTATAAATGTAAAAATTACTCAAAATTAAAAAATAAACAACAAATTATTTTTTCGATTTTAGTTTAATTATTAATAAAATATTACTTATGATTTTAAAACAACACTATTAAATGAAAAGTATATATTTTTCCTATGGAAATAATATTCCAAACTTTTTCTTTTGTTATTCAAATACTAGCAAAGGCGTAGTTTTGAAAAATTTTTCGTTTTTTGGGGTAAAATTTGATTCTTTTTATCGGTACCCATAGGGTACAAGATTATTATAAGTTATTGCCAAACGATAATGTATGTAACAGGCAGAAGGAGAAATCTCCGACCCTATAAGGTATATATGTTCTTGGTCAGTGTCACCAGCCAAGTTGATTTAGCCATATCCGTCTGTCCGTGTTGGTAAACAGATCTTAGAGACTTTAAGAGTTAGAGTTACCAAATTTGGTGACAACATTGGAATCTGTTGCACGCAAATCAAATCTGGTACCAATCTGCGTTTTAAAATATTGTGCCAAAGCACTGTGAAAGCTACTTTCAAAACTGGTTCAGATATCCCTTCAGCATTAATTTTTTGCTAACGTTTGGAAGGAATCTTTTATCATTTCGCTTTATATAAAGGGAAGCAAATCTAACTTTGTAAACTACCGATGGATAGCAAAACGTATGGCGACTCCCAAGTTGTTCGAGCTATTAATAACTGCTCAACTACACCAATAATGGTGCTCCTTCTCGCAGCAAGGCTTTATGAAACGTAGATCAACGTATACAAACCTTTTGGAGTTTACTGCAGTTATTGGAATCTGTTTAAAAATATCACTTAAACTGACGTTATTTTTACTGATTTCAGAAAGTTTTCGATTCCGTGAACCACTAGGTACTCTTGAAAAAACTTATTCTTTTAGGATTCCCGATCACGGATTCGCGATAAGAACTTGGATATTATTTTTGCCTCGGAGTTTGCCAATGCCTACGTATCTAGAATAGACCCTCTCTCCAGCCACGAAGACGCTGATCAGCCTTTCTTTTACGATTTCCGATCACGTTCACCTAATGGATTTTAACATATTTATCGAACCGAACTCAGAGGGTAGGTATTTGTGTTTGAAGAGGCAAACAATGAAAAATTGGGGTTTATACTGAAATATGGCGTTTATATTTGCGCCTTGAATATTAACAATTTCGGTTTAGATTCACTAAGTTTCATGTGTCTCGTTCAGAGTCCCAAGCTCTTTTCTCCTCTGCTAGTGTTGCCAATACAAATAGTAGTTCTCTGCCGCTCTTCGGGAATTAGCGATAACAAATCTGCACATACCGCCCGCCACTGCTCAACGTACCATGACATTATCCGGATTGAGTCAGCGCTGTACGAGGCAAGGTTATTCTAAATAGGTAAAGGATAAGAACTAGTGCCAAAAACAGGGTTAATAATGCAGTGGTATACGGGATAACTTGGAAATTGCTCGTTTAAATGTTCCATTTTAAGTTTTGATGGTGACGACGCGTACGAGCTCATCCGAGCCAGGATATAACTGAATAATACGTCCCAGGTTCCATTGAGGAGGAATCCCGTCGTCCCTTAGAATAACCAGATCATTGAATTTCATGTTCTTGGTGACTTCACCGTGACTTCGTACTGAACCTAAGAAGGTAGGCAACCGCCTATGCGAATGAGACGGATCAACGATGAATACCGGTTGATAATGTTGTGGTGTGATAACATCGTAATTGCTGATATGGTTTGGGTGATCCTGCTTGTCCTGACAGGACCCATCCAAATATGGTGTTTTGTGCCATGGCCTTGGTTGCCGCCCCGATCGCAAACCAGGCAACAATCTGCTCCGATTATTAGGTCGATCCGTTTAGAGTGATAGAAATTGGGATCTGCGAGCGTGAGGCCTGTAAGATGTTTCCAGTTCCGAGAAATGATACTTGACTGGGTAAAAGGGATTTTAAGGAATTAAGGACATAGGCATATACTTCTTAACTGGATGAGATGTTAATGCTGTTGCTGAACTGGGGGTGATGTGCTGCGTTGGCTGCAGGTACGGTGCGGGAAACTGTTGTTACTGCTGGGGACTGAGTTTCCTGAGCTGTGGGTGGTGCAAGAGCGTATGGTGATGCTGACCACACTGCTGACAGTTTCTGTCAACATTGGAGCCGTCTCGTAGAGTCCGAGGGTGGACGTACCTGCTGCGCGAATGAGTTGGAGAAAGGATGGCACTTCTGTGCTGCTGCCTAGGTGATGTTCCCAAGCTGCGTGCGTCTCCTTCTCCAATTTGGTGGACACGTAGTGAGCGAGCCAACGCGATGGTTCCTTGACTGACCCAGTGATGCGCTGCAGTGCTCCCTTGCAGACGTTTACGGTGCTCAGCAGAGACCGTAGGTCTTTTGGCTTTTCCTTGTGTAAAGTCGCCAAGTTGTATAAAGCATTCATATGGTGTGCAAAGACGATGCGTGGATTTTTATACCGCTTGATGAGCATCGACCATGCAACATGGTAATTGGCATCGGTCAGCTGGATATGTTGAAGGTCGCAATCTCAACCTGCGGGAAGGGAATTCTTTAGAAAGTGAAATCTTTGACTATCACTAAGTTGCTTGTTTTGATGGATCAGACGTGAGAATGCATCGTAAAACCCTGGCCATTCGACGATGTTGCCGGAGTAATGCGTACTTCCGTTTCTGATTGCTGCTCTGGCTGGGGTGCTACCTGAGGTGGGTCCGCTGAATGGACGTACCTGTAGCTTTCGTAAATTGTGCAATATACCTCTAAATAGCGTTCTTTAAACTCCATGGCCTCACCTTTTGAGATAGTAAGACGTCTCCTCGTATCCCGCGGCGCAAACCATCCGAGTTTGTGTTTCCAATAAAATCGCTTTTAAATCGTCCACTTTCTGGAGTCGCTTCAGGAAATAAACCGCTGTTTTTTCGGGACGTGGAATCATTCCAAAAACATTGTAAAGTTGACTTAAGAGCCTCGTGTCGATCAGCTTTAGCTAAGGCCTCCAGATTAATATTTTCGGCCATTGCGTAACTCGATTACAGTTTGAGAGTCATAGATAAGATGTGCACGGTTGCCGAATTTCAGCCCGCGAGCAGTGCAAACGGTCACTGCGAGCTTGCAGGAAGACTTGTTGTTGTTGTTGATTTGAGAGTTTCTTTTCCCTTTGGTCTGTAGAGCTTGGGCAGCGATTAGAATTGCACTTAGGCGTGTTATATTTTTTTGGAGAGCAAGGCGAGATTCAGACTTTCAGTTCCCCTTATGGGCCACCATAATGTTTGTGCTTGTCTGAAGAGGCAAACAATGAAAAATTGCGGTTTATACTGAAATATGGGGTTTATATTTACGCCTTGCATGTGAACAATTTCGGTTTAGATTCACGTCTGTCTCGTTCCGAGTCCCAAACTCTTCTCTTCTCTTCTAGTGTTGCCAACGCGAATAGTAGTTCTCTCCCGCTCTCCGGGAATTAGCGAAGACAAACTGCGAGTACTGCTTTCGCCGGGAATTGGCGATGACAAAACAGCACAGTATCTTTCAAGGGTTTATTCTCAAACCTTGTTCATATGACTTCTGGTGTTCCTCAAGGGAGCCATCTTGGACCTCTATTATTTGGTATTTTCATAACTGATTTGCCTCATTTCGCGCGTTATAATGTGAATTATGAAACCCTTTGTCGGCAAAGCCAAAAGGGTCATTACATTTGTCAAGCGATGGTCGAAGGAGTTTAAAGATCCCTACACTACTAAACTCTTGTATATTTCATTCGTTCGTTCAATTCTATAATATTGCTCGCTCCAATACGCAAAATAACAGAACCCTATCGAATCGGTACAGAAATAGTTGCTTCATGGGAATTAGACTGGGAACCTAATTGTCACTTTCCATCCTACGTTGTCAGACTGCGCCTATAGGGCCTGCCCTCGCTTAAGGATCGCCGGACCTGCCACTTGGCACATCGATTCGAACTACCTACTCGGCCAAATTTGGTTCGCCATACCTGTAAGGCCGCCCTGTAACTTTCAGCCTATTGTCTTGGAGTTTTGCAGAACAGACTTTGAGATCTCTTTTGTGTTTTATATTCGTTGTACAATGATTTGTATTTAATGTTATATGTTGCAGTGTCTATGGTTTTAATGTTAATAGTATCCTCCCACCTGATGTAAGTCGGAGCACATCTATAAAAATTACTCCACATTTGGTAGGAGGTAATGATTTGTAATTGTGATAACAACAAACAGACAAGTACACGAACAGAAAAAAGTTTTCATACGGAAAATGCCGAACAAATGTTTATTGAATATCTTAAGAACATACATATGTATGTAGTATCAGATTGAACTGTTTTAGGTTGGATGCGTTTTGAAGTCCAGAAAGCCGTCGCAAGCGATAATACCCTCCAAGTTATAAAAACGACCAAGCTCTAAAAATACGTTTAAAACCAAAAGAAAATTGCAAAACAATTCTGACTCTTTTTCCTGTTCGCTGGTCGAAAATATCTTCTTTAGGCCAAGAACTTGCTGAAGATCGTCTGACCAAAGCTGAGTTAAGATTACTTTCAAAAATTGGGAAAATGCAAGTTTATCGTAGATTTAGTGGGCCTATTAAAAATCAGCTTCTATCAATCGATCGAGATAAAATAGATACGATCTATACTTAAAAAAAGGCGCAACATATTTATTATATAAATAATCTTAAAAGTTTAGAAATAATGTTTATTTTTCTGTGCTTTCCAATAAAAGCTTTATGATATAAACAACAAATTTTAATAAAATTATAACCGTAATTCTGAAATCGAAAACATAGCTATATATGGCTATATTTCTATGGCAGCTATATAATATACAATTCGACTGGCGATGGTGATCAGTGATCACAAATATATATACGTATATTCTCAATATGGTCGGAGATGACTCCATCTGCCTGTAACATACATTTTCGTTTGACACTAAATTATCAAAAAAAAATTCCCTCTGGTGGTAGAGAGTAAATAAAATGGTAATACTGTACAGCCGTCCCAACCCGTCAATTAATAATTAAATCAGTCTAAAATTAATTTTAACATATGAATCTGTTCAATACATAATGTTTGTTTATATCAGACCCCAAAATTTCAAATTAATTTTATTTATTTAATAGAGACCCAATGTCCATCGTTTCCACTGATTGTTTCAGCCCCTAAGGATAGGAAAATTGTTTTGTGCAATTTCCGTTTCATCAGTAGCGATGGCGTCACGCAAGTGGATGTACTCGTCAAATCGTAACTTTGACTGATTGATAATGAAATTGAGGCGTTCGGTCCTATTTTTACATACATTTCGATAAAGTACTGCAAAAACAAACGGCTGTAACTTAACAGATGATTGTCATTTGCTCATGCAGAAGATTTTGCAATTGTTCCATTATTTCACGTTTAGTTGGAGTGAAAATTTGACAACGCTGATTTAGTTCAACCGCCGAATCGCTTTGTTTGGTGGTGGTAAAAAAAAAGCCCGCTAGATGGTGAAATTGCCTTTGAATCTGAATTTTGTGATGCAATTTCGTGAGAAATTATAGTTGTTCCTGTTGATAATAGAGTGACGCTATTACCTTATAACCCGGTTTGTAGCCTGGTTGTTGAACAACCTCTGCTTCAAATTACGTCATTTGAAAACATCCGTTAGATTTTTGTGCGTACAACAGGAAATGATTTGCTTGTTTTTCCATATAGAAGCGAATAAAATGGCTCTGGTGGATGGGTCAAAACCAGCAATTTTACCTTGCCACCTGTGCAGCATAAGCTAGGGGCTTCCAATCGAAACTTCAGTGCATTGTAGTGCTGAATATGCGACAGACAATAAACCGATAACAACGCAGCTATGCTCTTTGTAAATCGTTAAGGAATTGTATGCAAATGCAGCGCGATACAAGTCTATTCTAATATTTTGTAATCTTTGTGTTGCGCGAATCTGCGCTATATGGGCCCGTCTCGATTTATTTATTTCTGCACGTTCCTTTTGCCTTTGACTTTCATCGACATTTCAACTATATATAATAGCAGGCATTATTTCCTACAAATTAACGTTTACTCACTCTGGAATAATTAAATACAAAATTAATAAATCCGGACGTCTGATCGTAACTTCGGCTGAAACGAATAAAAGTTTGATGCTCCGTATTTCCTTTGACATAGTGGTCGACACAGTACTGTTTTTTTTAATTAATTTATTTTGATATTTTAATTATCTGTTTTTTACTATTACCCTGGAGGGCTTTCCAAAAATTTTATTACGTTCTGACCTTTTTCTGCTAATTACCTACAACAACAAAAAAATGTTGAGCCAAATCGGCCCAGCCGTTCTCAAGTAGTATTCTTGTATACATATTTTGGGCTCCATTTTTATATATACAGATTAGTTCGTATTGTAGATTGTGCATTGTGCAACAATCGCAACAGCGTTCTGAAGACGGTCTCCCACATCTGGCGCTAGAAATAGCGAAGTCCTTTGCGGTACCTCCATATAGCTGCCACTAACATCACCGGCATGACACCCACAAGGACGAATAAATCGAGCTGATATGTCCACAGCCGATGGGTGCGCATCTCAATGCACTTCAACAGTTCATGGTGATGCACATAATTGAATGTCTGATTGGCTGGAAAGCGCCTGGTGTCGATAGACACGCCAAAGTCAATAAACCGCAGGCTAACCTCATTGGGAGGCGCACACAATCTAGAAGAGACAAATAGACTAGGTAGTTCTAATGGTGTAATTGTAGGTCGTTTCAGGTTCTTTCCGTCTCATAAGCAGAAAGTTATCCGCTTTAAGGTCAGATTCATTAACTTCAAGACGTGAAGATGATCCACGATGTCGTGCATTTGGTAACTTAGATGGATCACCACGGTCTTTTCCAGATTTTCGCTAGTGTCAGTCACTCACTTCACTTTGTTGAACAAAGAGATCAACGAACCATAATCCGAGAAGTCTGAGATGTCTTATGTGTATACATTTATACTATTCATCCAGCATGGAAAAGTGTTCGAAGGAAATGTACACTTGGAAGAAATTAGCTTAAATAGGTATTTCCATATTGTAGAGAGCGAGCTTGTCCTCTCATGATGCTTCTTGCCTTACTTATACATTTATTGGATAAATAGATATGTACAATTAGAAGAGAGTAGTTGCCTATAATTTATATAGCTTGTCCGCTCAAGAGCGAGCTTGTCCAACCAAGATTGAGCCGAGTGAAAATATGTTGAATAGAAATATTCTTTAAAGGGGTTTTAATTAAATCGTCGTCGCGTCGGCAGATCAAATACGTCCTCTTTGAATCTTCTCTTGTCATACACTGACTCGTGTCCTGTTTCTATGCAGGTCGCTCTCGGCCGCTCGTCGTTGCACTCAATTGAATGTCGTCTTTTAATCGTCATCCTCGCTTGATCATCGTCGTTTTGAATTGTCTTCGTCTTTTACTCGTTGTCGTTGTCGTCGTTTTATCATCTTCTTTAGGTGCGTCTTTTTACATTTTCTGCTCGTACTTGTTGTCTAGGGCGTCGTTTGTGTTAGTGCAGAGTGATATGATGAAATCACTCACACATATATAACTATTTCTATACTGTAGAGATATCTTATCCTCTGAAGAGATATCTTATCCGCTGAAGAGATATCTTGTCCGCCCAAGAGAAAGCTGGTCCACCCAAGATAGAACCGTTCGCTCAAGAGGCCTCCTGCCTACTTATACATTTATTCTACTTTTCAAGCATGGATAAATGTATTATACTAAAGATTGTACAATTAGAAAAGAATAGCTTATATATATCCTAATTATTTCTATAGTATAGAAATATCTTGTCCGCTCAAGAGAGAGCTTGTCCGCCCAAGATGAAGCCGTTCGCTCAAGAGGCCTTCTGCCTTCTTATACATTTGTTCAATTCTTCAGCATGGATAAATGTATTTTAATTAAGATTGTACAATTAGAAAATAAGGTAATTTTCTATTATACCGGCCCCTTCCAAAAAATTAAAAAAAAAAACCATAGATAGGGTGTGCCTTAACATACATTTTGGTATAAAAATTATGTTGGGGACGCTCTTAGTTTAGTCACAATAAATCTTTAAAGTTTTG
>VNKF01006835.1:0-30866 GCA_008044355.1 Drosophila lacteicornis
GCGAAGTCGACTCTGCTTCGTTGCTACACAACATCAAGTTTGCAGTTCCTGCCAGAAGCACTCGACAGTTTCGCCCTATTTTTCTGGAGATATGCCGATCAAATTTTGACTCCCATGACCCATTTCGTATTCTGTGCCAGTTGTATAACGATAATTATTATGTGTTATCCTGTGCAACATCCTTGTCATTAAATGTATCTAATATTCTGTCGCACTTATTGTCTTGTTTGTAAATCTTCACCCCAACCCATCCGATATGAGACGGAGCATATCGTTAAAAAGTTCTCCTACCCGGTTGGGGGTAAGATTAAGTTTAAGATTATTATTATTATTATATTTTTAACGTTAGCAGTAAATTTTTGTTAACATTTGAATAAAGAATGAATGAAAGAATTTACATACCTTTTTGTGTATAATTTTCAATTTTCTCTGCGCATACAACGATTTCAAAGGTTAACTTTCGTTATAAACAAGAAGGAAATAGCGGTGTGTGCCTATGCATAGACTGGCAGCCAGAGGATATCAAAAAGTGCATGCAACAAATTGCTCGGATAATTATATCAATAAATTTGATCAAATATTATGCAGGCCAAGGCATGGCATTTATTCATTTTTAATTCTCATTTGGCATTTACAAATTTTTCATTTGCATAAACTAAATGCACTTAAATAAAGTAATAAAGTTTATTTAATTTGCGCTATTTGCTTTTAAAATGGTCGAATTGAAAAATGTTATGGCAAAATGAAAATCCATGAGCATTTAAATGGATTTCTCTGCTCTTCGTTTGAGGCCAAAATAAACTGACTAAGAGCTGCGTTTTAATTAAAATTTAATCAATAAGTAATTAGAAATTTAGCATGTATTTGTCTCTTAATCGTGTTTTGAGAGAAAGAAAATTGTTGAACGCTAATAATGTTTAACAAAAACAGAAAATAATCTAATAAAAAAAATTGCCAGTGCAAGTCGAGCTCAAATAGGAAACAATAAGCCGATTCCTTCGAAAAATCCATTTATAAGTGATAAAACAATGCAGTTGTTAAAGCCTGAAAGAAACAAAACGGTAACCGGTTACAACAATCAAAAATTGAATCGCATTTTTGGCTTACTTGCACTCGCACTCGTAAAATATAGAAATATAATGCCGAATGATGCCAGCTGACGCTACAGTTTTCAACGTGCGCGAGTGTGAGTCCTGTACTTTATTACACCGGCAGGGACAGGGGCAGGACACGGAGTAGCAACAACAACAAATGCCACTAATAACACCAATGCAGCAGCACAGACAAAAACAATAAATAAATAAAAAGATGGCATGGCTTTGTCATTGCCTTTCCCCTTCTATTTCAACATATTCCTGATGCTGATGCTGATGCTCGCAAAACCGCAACGGTTGCTGCCTCGCACAAATACCAGCCAAGGCAGACACACACACTCGTATGCCGCAGCACACATTGAAGTTATAAAGCACACAAACACACAAAGGAGTACATTTTTCGCTTTTATTTGTTTTCACAATATTTGTACGTGTTGGTTTCGCCGAGTGTCCCTGTGTCAGTGAGTGTGTGTGGGGAAGGACGAGTGTTATATTTTCATTTTTCGTTGCTTTGAATTCGTCGCCCCAGCGAAAATTCCCAGAAATTTGTCTTCACACGCCTGTCAAACCGTTGCACCGCTGTCATCTATTTGCTAGGCTTAACCGTGGTCCGAAATCCAAACACTGGGAAAAAGGCAGGGACAACTATCAATTGCAGATATTTATTCCTTTTTAAAAAATGTAATCACAAATTTATCCTTTTGGTATATCCCATCTTTCCTTGGGTATATTTTTGTCCCTTAATTAATTCATATTCTTGCATTCCTTAAGGTTATTCTAAGTTTAAAATCGTAAACAAAGGCTCTTAAAGTTTTAAATTTAAATTTTATCCCTTGCGAATAGGGTATTTGCAGAAGTATATTTAGAATATGTTTTAGAATATATATATTTCATATATACTGGAATTTTTATATTGATAGTCACCCCAAGTAAGGTGACTTTTTGCCTCAGTGCAGCGATACCAAGTCCACTTAGTTGGCATGCGCGACCACAGACCAAAAAGCTCGTGTACGTGGACACAACAAATTTCTGGTTCTGAATTTTTACAAAGTTTGCACTTTTTTTTTTTGTCATTGGGGCACAAAAAGGGTTAAGGGCTGTGCAGCTGGAGGTACGGTGGGAGGTCGGGGTTTAAGGCACAGCGGGTTAAGTGTGGGACATATTTGCTCTGCCCGCTGGACATTTGGTCTTGTGTACGGGGCTTCTTTGTTTGCCGTTACCGCTGCACGATTAAAATGTGCTCGACAAAGGAATTATTTAATACACGTTTCACCTTTTTGCCCAAGATTTTTATTTGCACTGTGTCGCATCTGGCATTCAGATATGTGTGTGTGTGCTGGTGTGCTGCTGTGCGAGTGTGCGAGTGTATCTGTGAGTTTGCCTCAAGTAAATAGCGTGTTGGTTACACATTTGTGTGCCCGTTTTTGGCTCTGCACAAATATTTGAGAGCAGAGAGTCGCGCTTACATTACGGCAGCATTTTGCAGCAGCTGAAAATATAACGTATACGCAGCATTAGCATGCATATACCTGTCTATCTCCGACACGAATATTTGTCTAGTTGTATGTATGTAGGTGTGGCGGCTGCAGATGTAGGTGTAAGGACTCCCCTCTGCTGCCTCTCGGTTTGTGTATATTTGAGCTAAACGCTTAATGCTTGACAGCGTGCATGACTTTGATATAGGCAAACTTTTGGCCCATTACAATAAATGCAAATGTTAAGCAAACAGGCAACACTTACTGCAAGAGTTGCCCAGAAAGCCATAAAAATACACCCGCACACCCGTGTGGCGCTGCAGACATAAAATTTATTTATTCAGCTTGCCAAAAATCCCACAGATAATAATTTCATTTACGCATTCCCACGAACAGAACCCGAAACCGAAACCGAGACGCCATAAAAATCAACAGAGTTGGCAAGACCGATAAGTCTGCCATCATCATTCCATTCCTCCGATAAGCAGGCAGCGCCAGGTGAACAAACAGGTGAACAAATCTCGAGCAGACGACGGGGCCATTAAATTAGGCAAGGCAAGTAGAAAGAAAATCACAACAAGCAGCACACATCACACACATCAATTCGACTTTGACTACATAAAATGTAATGTCTGCACGGGCAGAAAATAAAGATATAATTAATCTTCATAAAAAAGTATGATTTTAAGTGTCATCTTTATGAAAGAACACTTAAATTCAATGAAAACATAACTGAAGGAAGGCGGTCTGATGTAAGCTTCTTGATATATTTATCCATATAATTTATAAAAATACAGAAAGATTTCTTCTTATTTAAGCTTTTTTTTTTAAATATAAACGATATTAAATGGATTCCACCTATTTTAACTATTTTTCTGCATGCACACTCCCATCTTTATATTCACCTGTAAGCACTGCCGCTTAGCAATTTTCAGATTTTCCACTCACAATTATGCATAATACGGGGCTTATCGCCCCGTCCAATTGCCCGGAGAAGATGCGGCTCTGTGGAGTGGGCCCAATCCTATATGCAAACGCGATATCATAATCATCTATTAGCAATTCAAATATGAGTGGGGGACGGCCAACTCGGTTCGCTCCATGCGGCAGGCTACTGGCGGCAGGCGGGTCATAAGTGCAGCATCATTTCCGTTACATATAAATACACTTTTCTGGTTCAATTGCGGCTGTTGGCCATGACTTGGCCGGCATTTGGAATCGGCCAAAGCATCGACATCGATATCGGCATCTTCCGCACGGCAGTCAACAGTCAACGAGCGCAATTTAAACTTGTTACGTGCTTCCAGCATCGTCATGTTCAGCGTAATGAAATGTGGAGCACAGATACAGATAGACAGCAAAAAAAATCTAGAATTTTAGGTTTATTATTCTTAAAACGATTACAGAAAAAGAATTTGTCAAGATATTAATTTCCAGAAGAATGCTATTCACTTTGAATACATATTATGTTTAAACGCACTGAAAACCACTGATATTTTAAGAATTTCTTTTCTCAGTGCACACTCACACCCAGAGGCTGGAGTATCTGTAGCTAGTCAGACACGGCAGCATTTTTCTGCCTGATTTGAAGATGCCGTCTCTGCCCATCGAAGCGTGCCCTTTTATTACTATCCCATATCCGAGAATACTGGCGAGTCATTCCTGCTCCTTTTGTCCTCATGTGTTTATCTCAAGTTGGAAATTATGAATCTCCCTCCAGCTCCAGGATTTTCATTGTCAAGAAATTGGTTTGCCTTTCGCCGTCTTTGGGGATGATTAGCTTTGTTTCAGTTACATAAAATTTAGTACACTTTTCAGCTGAAGTTTTATAATCTTTTTAATGTTTTTAGATAAATAAAAATCTCTTATGTTTAAATTTAAGTACTTTATATATTTCTTTAATAATGGTTTCGTTATGTCTGCAAATGGAATATTATTTTGTACGTAAAATATCTCTTGCATGTATGAAGAGTTCACTTTTATGAAACTTTAAAGCTTCTAACTAATATCTTCAGGGCTTAAAAATTAAGCAATATTTACTAAACAATGTTTATTAGCTCCTGGGCACATGCAAATCTACCGAATATCCAGCATTTGCTTTGTGTATATGAAATTCCTCCATTAGATACACAATACTGGTTTTTTGTTGCCCTTCCAATATGGTTGCCAATAAATAACCAATTGAAGGCAAATAGTGCTGCAAAAACAGCAAGCCATATAATGGAATTTTTAAACTCCTTGCCAGCACAACGGGGAGTTGGTTCAGACCAGCCCAGCTAACCGGCTCATGAGCATTCATTCATCAGCCCAATCAATCTGGTGCTGGCGGAGCAGCAGAGCCAACCAATTTGAAATAAACTATGCGCAGACACCTTGCTGCCAGGAGAAAACTACGAAGCCATCAACTCGCTCGGCACTGGTTGCCTTCCGTCCATAAGTTAGCCCAATAAATTCCATTCGCCTTTCGCCATCCGCTAGGCGTTTGATGATAAATTAAACCGTGTGTCTGCCGCTCGAATTTATTATGCGCCAAAACGCCAAATGGCTGTCAGGGCGGCGGTCTGTGGATCTTTTTCCGCGGCCGCGAAACCTTTTAAACTTTAAATCCGCATCAATGCATCATCGGTGAAAGCCGTGCCAAAGTAACAAACTTTGCTTTGCTTTGCCGCGCGCTGCCTGGCTGCTTCTGCTTTTTTTCGCGCTCCTCCTATCCTATGCCGCCATAAATTGCGAAAGTGGCTTTGCCAGCAACTAGGATCTGGCCTTTCTTCGCTGCAATCCTCTGCGGCTTGTTTATGCGCTTCACACGCCTGTCTTTCTTTACCTTTTACCTTCAGCCTTCTACCTTGGCATATTGGTTATTAATGTTTATGGCCGAGCGCTGTCGTCATTTGATCTGTGCCAGTTACTGGGCCAATGCAATTTATAATTTAATTTAGTGGCCATTATATAATAATTCATAAGGAAAGACAAGGACCAAGGGGTTCCTGTTAATAACCAATCCCTGAAGATTTAAAACTCTGAATACCAAAGCGTAGGGATAGGGATATTTATTATCCCGCAAACTCGGGACTCGAAAGGCATACTTCCGCTTTTGGGGAGATTTGATTTCGCTCTATTTGCATGTCCGGTTCCCCTTTATTGCTTTTATATTGGCTCATATTTCGTATTTCGCCGAACGAACGAGGTAAGCTTGGGGGAGCATGGACTGTGAATGGCTGATCCGGCTCTGGTAGGACAGGTTGTAAATTGCGACAAGTTGCCAACAGGGCTTTAAATTTCAATATGGCTGTGTATGGAGGGCTTTATGTCATCGAATGACCGACAGAACCTATAGAACAACCGCCTACTGCCTCCCGCTTCCGAGTGCCACGCCCCCGCAAACGCCATGTGCGGGCGTGTAGAGCCGAAAATTTATGGCGTAATTGAAACCGGAAACTGCAACGTTTTGTGGTGAATTTTAATAAAGTTTCGCCTTTGTCCAGAGTTATTTATTGACAAATAGCAGATAATTTGATTTTGTGCCAATATTTAAAAACAATGCGACGACACACACGACACACGAGGTCTTTGAAATGGGGTTTAGGCTTAGGGGCCGCCCAGCAATTTATTTGCCTCACGCTCTTGCTTTTTTGCTCCTATTTCATGGCGATTTTTTTTCTCGCAACGTCAAAGGTGAGGCTGTAATTGGATAAAATGTCAATGAAATGCGAGGATGCGAGAGTGTTCGCGTAATAGAGAAATCATTTTTGGCACTGAACATGCGAGAGCGAATGGATTACGAGCTGAAACTGGCAATGCTGGCGGCGAGTGTGATAAAATTACAAATTGAGTTTTCAGCGGCACAATTTTCACACCTTCCACAATCGTCTGTGGTCAGCGATAAAATGGAAATTTAATCAACGATGATTAAAATCTATCGCTTTGTAACCCAATTTAATAATTGTATTCGTCGCAATAGAATAATCGGAAGGAGATCGAATTTGTGCTAAAAAAAATATAGCATTGGTAATTAATGGGAAATTGTGTTGTGGAAACTTTTTAATAAAGTTAATATAATTAGTTCTAAAAAATAGGCTTCAACATAAAAGGGATGGTTTAAGAACGAAATATTTACAACAGATTATGTGGACTCCCCGAGTGAAGAAATACGTTATTTGGCTATAAGAGGACATTAAATAAACGACAACTAATCAAAGCTGAACTGATAAGACATAAGCTTTAGTAACAGACCAAATCCCAGCAACCATTCCCTGGGGAATGCAAAACTGTCAGCGTCCAGTGATGAGTATGATGGTGTTTTTATAACACAAAATTGTCAACTACACACACGAGCACATGGCGACACATTTGAAGTTCACGCACAAGTTCAATTCCAAGGCAGCCAATAAAGGCAGGGACTCCGGCCAGATGTGCCGGCTTAGGCTCACACAAGGCTGTGCCGTGTGTCCTGTCTGGGGGCCAGATTAGCCATCCCGGCTCTCAGCTGGTCAGCAGGGGCCATAAAAGCCCATTAAACAGCTGCAAGAGGGGCAGAAAGATACCAGCCAATAGCAACAGGAAAAACTCTGATCTCGCACAGAAAAAAACATATTTTACTTAACTTATTCAGGGAAAATTAAGGCGTTTTTTATAAATAAGTATATTTTTTTTATTTCAAAGTTTTGAAAATTAAATTATTTGTTCTATTAAATAAAGAATGAAGTTTGTGAAGTTATACTAAAAACGGAACTATATTTAAAATAAAAGTTTTATTTTTCTATGTGCCTTGGCTATCGGAGAATCAGTAACTGGACGACTGGCAGCTTTAAGCCGACGTCTTCTCCCACGACTCTGACCAGCAATGAATTATGACTTTAATTTCAATTTCTGTCTGGGACCAGCATGTGTGCCGTCCTCTCTATCCCTCTGGTGACCACCTGACAGTCCGAGTATTGGCCATAATTCTAAAGTCAGTGACGGATCATAAATTCGAAACTTTTCTGCCAAACAGCAGCAGCAGCAGGAACAACGACAATGGCCCAAGATGAGCGACATGAGATGAATCCAAGGGAACCATTGACGGTCAATGACGAAAGCATCAAAAAGCAAAAACCGATTGCCATCATATTGAAAATATTGAGTTCAACACTCGATAAAGGTAAGAAAATAATGCAGACAGCGAGGGATAAATGCTCTGCATAAGATTTGCTTGAACTAAGATTACTTAGAGATTTGGAATAATTAACTACAAAGATAGTAGAAACAATCAATGCCAAACGTTCTTAGTAAATGTTTATCCTTATTTCAAATAATGTGTTCGGGGTCAGAATAAAACGTAGAATTTAATAATAAAAGTATTTGAAATAATTTGAACTAATAACATTCCATACTTTATAAAATATTAAACCTCTTGGAAGCTATTGCGACCACTAAACAAATAAAGTACATTAAATGTTGATTTCCCTAAAGATAGTTTTCTCGTATAATTTATTTATTATGTGTGATGAGCTTTCTTGTCTTAAAGTAAATCTTACCTTAAATACCAAAATCCTTGATTTTTCTAGAGGAAGAACCTCGGGATTCGAAAGGGTATACTGGAATAAGAACGTTTGTCAGCAAAGGAATAACAACGACAGGCAAAGCAACTGCAAATTACACTTGAATGGAACACACAGCAGTGGGAAAGTCGGGAAAAGCGATGGCAACGAGGAGGAGAGCAAAAGGTAAACGACAAGAATACGATTGGAAAACGATTTTCATTTCTGCAGCTAATATGAGCGACAAATCTAAGTGAAGTAGGGGTGAAGTGGGCGTGGCATTTACTCACACACACACACACAGCGATACACAGGACACACCGGCAGCACCCATAGGGACAATTTCGAAATCAATATTTATGACTGCCCTAGCAGATTTATTGCAACTGGAGGAGGATAGGGTCGAATTTTTGCCTTTGATTTGCACGTTGGCTCGTTCTAGTTGAATTCATTGCTCTATTTCTTTTTTGTTCCTTTTATTTTTTCTTGTATTTTCTGCTGCTTTTTGCCGAGCTCACAAAATAATAATATCCCGTGTTTGATTTTCGTATGCAAGCGCATATCTATTTATTGTCTCCGAGTATATGTATGTGCATTGCTTCGTTTATGACACTGCAGCATTTGATGATTTATGCATTTTAAGCAAAATGCCAGAAAATGGACGTACACATAAAGGAGAGCTGGCATTTTTTGCATTCAGACTCCTTTCGTTCTGCTCCGGCCAAATGATCAAAGCGTTTCCAGCTGCCAATGGGTTTTTGGATACTTTTGGCTGGCTGCAACTGCATTCAATTAAACCACACACATATTCTCAAAAACGCAGCCTTTGGCGACCCCCCGCCCTCCTTTGTGCCAGAAGGTGCACTGGAAATTTATTTTTAAATTTTATCTTCAGAATGGTATTTGTTAACACCAGATCAAAGTTTATACGTGTCATTTTTTATCTTGTGCACCAGAAGCCGGCCCTCCCAAACATTGGTCCTTCGAGCCGGATAGTGCTTTCGACGTCCTGATGTTGGAAATAGTTGTATTGTTGATTATATCAGTTGTAATAATATGGCTTTCCTCAAGCAATACGCATGTAGTTGCCTCCTTTTGCCTGCTACAAAAACCTTTTTTCTTGTTTATTTTATTAAGAAATAAATTTATAGCAAATTAATTTTAAAATATTTTATTCCTGATTTTTTTCTAACTGTTCGCTTCTGTAATTCGCTTCGGTCCCGGGCTTTGTTGCTGCCAGCCTAGGAGCAAGGCAGAACTGCAATTCAATTATGAATTTCAAATTCCAATTCTACTTCTTCGGCTGCAGCGGCAACAATAACAAATGCATAAACAAACAGTAATTGCTACCTAGCCAAAGTGAGTGAAAGGCCTCAAAGCGCTTTTGTTTGCGCTCTCCATCGTCCGTTTGGTTCTGGCTCTGGTTCTGGTTTGGTTTTGGTTTTGCTTCAACAGACGTTCAAATGTAAAACTGCCCACATACGGTCTCTTTGCCCCCGAAAGAGCCTAATGTCCATCAAGGTTTTAAGCTGTTTGTCAGCCACAAACACACAGGCGGCCAGACAAACACACGGACACGGGGATTTGACTCATAAAAAGGCCTAAGCATTGCATCAATTCATCAAATGGAAATAAGGGACGGAGGAGAGTCTCCATTCCGACATCTGTCAACGGCAGAAGTTGGACATTTGCAAGGACTGGGGAGCCCATGATCAACATAGTCGATTTCAATTAGTCCCTGCATTTGGATTTTGGCCTAAAATGGAGTGAGTTTTGTCTGCAATGCCCAGCAGCAGGGTGAGCATTTGCTTATAGCTAAATCCTGAATAAAATGCATTTATTATCATTCTGTAAATAAAATTAAACTTTGTTTTTCCCAATATTCGAAGAAGCAAAAGTTTAATTATGTATCATTCTAAATATTTGGGAATTTAATTCCACTCTTTCTATATAAAATAGCTAATATCCACCCTAGTACACCCTCAACATGCTTCATATGTTGCCAGGATTTTGATTACGCTTCTGTTTTTGTTTAACTTCGCCTGTAATATTTGATATGAATGCTATTTTCGGATTTCGATATATTCTGTACAAACACAAGCGCTCAGAAAGTCGTATTAATTTTCTGCCTTCATATATTGTATACGGGAGGATCATAAACTCGTTGGAAAGTCCCTCGACGCTGCACCTGTGAGTGTGTGAGCTCTGACCTGGCCTAATGAGCCGCATTTAATGAGCCGCAAACACGATAAACATGCAACAGAAACGGCAGCCGTGGCAGTTTGATGTACAGCATCCGGGCCTGGCCGCATCCCCGGCCCGCAGCCTCATGCCCCTCACTGGCAAGGTAAAACAGGTAACTCACAACCCAGCCCACGTCAGATATTGTCTCGCGGCGCTTTTTGCAACTTTCGCGAACAAGCCGCACTCACACACCCACACACACTCACATGAAACGGCAGCCAGGACACGAGGCCCTCGCTCATGATTCGACATTTCATTAACAGGACACAGCCTGGAACAGAAAACGCCGCAGGCCCTTTCTGGTAGTTAGCGCTAACAATGTGGCTTGATGCTGCCAACTTTGAATGTTAGTCGGCGGAGCAGGCAGAGGGGCATGAAACGAGCACTAAGTGCCCAGAATTCGGGGTTTAAAGTGGAATGAAGAGCATTTACCATAAGTTTTGAATGAAAATCACAAAGTTTTCGGTAGCGAAACGCTGATGAGTTTAGCAAAGGTGAAAACTCTCAAAGGGGTTAGAATGCGGCAAGAGAAGGGCAAAATTATAAGCACGGATATCTTTTTGACTAAGTGCCTGGAGCTTTTATATTAATAATAAAGATAAATGTAATTAAGAAAAATATCCCATTTGATTAAAATAAAATGAATAAGAAATTGAAAGGTTTGTTCATAACCTAATGAAGCATCGGTTGGTTGAATTGGTTGTTTACAACTCGAGATAAAAAAACAAAACACAAAAAATCATCCGATTTTGTTTGAGGAAAACTTTAAAAAATCTTTAATAAAATATGTATCCATAAAAAAAATATTTTATGAAATTTTCGTAATATGGGGGCCCAACTCTACCATAATTTCGCATCAACAATAATAATGAAGTTTTTTTTAATATCTAATTAATGAGAAATCAAAACTCGAAACATCTTAAACTATATTTGATGGACTAAAAAAATATTAAACAACCAAATAATATTAAATTTAATCCAGATGAGTTCATATTCTTAAAATAATTATAGTTTGTATTCATAAAAAGCCATACTACGCCAAGTAATTGAATACCTTTTATAACGTCTGATTTTCTAAACTAAAAATTGACTTTAATTATTGTATGATATTCCTCTATATTTGCTTAGCAAAATAAATTTTAAAATACAATTTTACACGATAAAATTAGGTAAAGATTAAACAAAAAAATAATACCATTTGCAGCTTAACTACGCCAACCAATCAAAAGTTTAGATTCCCACCAACTCGGGTAGGACTCGCAACCCTTTTGAGAGAACTTTTTTAATTTTTTCTACCACAATCAGCTTATGCATTTAACTATGCTCAATTAGGGAACCTAATCAGGACCGCAGAACCCCGTCGAGAAGGTCAAAGGCAGCCTTCCGTCCAGTTCTCCGAAAGGTCCGATGTGAAGAGTCAAAAGCGCAGTTCGCCGAAGAAGTATGGCACGAATAATTGTTTTATTGCCCACACAGGCAAATATTTATGCCTAATTGGGTGCCAATTAGGCAGTGCCGGCCACCACTTTGCGTAGATCCCCTTTACGACCGACCACCGACTCCACAGTCCCGTTCCCGGTACTTTTTGTTTAAACTTTTTATTTTGCGGAAAAGTTTGGCGTCGGTCAGAAGCGAAGACAAGCGAGGGTCCAAAAGCGAAAACTTAATTAAACTGTCAATTGGTTTCTAATGAATGAATGCAAAGATGAATGAGTAATGAAGCTAATTATGCCCGGCAAATACGTCAAAGTAGCCATATCCCACATATACACGAGTATATACGTATACCAGCAAAGGGGGGGGTGCAAATTTTGTATTTTATGTGCTCTGGCATTTAATTAATTCATGCCGAGATTGTTGGCACATGGCAGGTTCGTAATAGACATAATGGACGGGGCTGGCCCCCTTCGTAAACCCTTTTCACAGATCAAAGCACTGGCCAGACTAATTGATAACACGCGTCTTTAATATCAGAAGATATTTGTTGATGGGACCTCCAATTTGAGTTTGATTTAATTTGTGGAATCCTTTATTCTTTAAGAAAGGATCGCAAAAACTTTAATATTTAAATTGTCGATAATTTCATAATTACATGTATATCATGTAATTATTTCAGTGTTTTATTGAACATTTAATTTAAAAAAACGATTATTGTTGAATATTACATTATTTTATGTAAAGACGAATGAAATTATAATAAAGTCTCAGCGATGTCAATGCCTTTTTTAACTTTTTAAATATAAAAAAAAATTATTTTAAGTCTTTACTCGTTGCATACATCCTATATAAATATTCCTTGAACTAAGTCGATGTCATGAATACAGAAAACAATATATAAAAGAACTCAATGTGCATTTATTAAAAATGTAGACAATTTTTCACTTGAATATTGCAATACTTGAAATAGTTTCCTACGGCTTTGCCAGCCATTTTTCCTAGCAGCAATTGACATTTTGACATCTTAATCGCAGTGCATGTGTAAAATTAAAAAACTTTTTTCATTTCGAGAGGCAATATTCGGTGTGACGTGACTCGGCGCCAGAATGCAAATGTGCAGCAAGTGAACGAAGGTGCCCCGATGCTGACTGGAAATTAAATGAAAAGCCAGCGGCAGAGGCAGCGGTAGCAGGAGGCCAAGGTGAGACAGGTGGCAGCAGCAGGCAGGTAAATCAGTTTGCGCAGCATGCAAATTGATTAGCCCGGGCTCGAGCACGAACTGCAATCTAGACACCTGGCAACGGGCACGGCAACGGTTCACAGGAACAATGCCGAGTCCTAAGAGAAGAATCGGTAGAGCGAGGAGCCAAATCAGAAGCGGCTGACCGTCGTCGCCAGCTTGTTGTTATCCCAATGCAATTTGCAAACAAGTCTAAGGCATTAGGCCTAAGTACAATGGCAAAGGCAGGAGCAGCTTCAGCAGCAGCCAGAGGAGTAGAAGCATCGGGACCAGAAGCATCTGCAGGACGTTGTTATTCGGCAGCAGAGATGGCACAAAACGGAATTTTAAGGGAAGATTTCAGTTGGAACTTTGCATTTTTAGGTAGAATCGTTTTTTAAAGCATTAATTTAATTTAAAGGAACGGAAATACTCGAAATTTATTATTTAAGCCTTTTCTGAAATTTTGTTTCAGCTAACAAAAACTCCTAATTATACGGGGAAAGTGCGACTGCACTGTTCGACAGGCCTCAGAGGGCTTCTACTCAATCGAAAAGCATATCAATCGTTCTGCCAACCATGCTCGACTTCAACAACTTAAGTCTTCGTTCGAAAAGTACACAAAGAGAAATATAGGGACTTTATAGGTAAATAAATATTTGCAATTTAATTTATCATAAGGTCACTAAAAATACCAGCCCTTAAGATATATATAAATTCAGGCAGCATTTTAAATACCTTACCTAAAAAAAAAATCATAAAAATGTCCTTAACTTATCGTAGTTTTTAAAATTAAAAGTGGAACAAATACGATTCCGATAACCACAATTCTTCCGGTGCTCTATAAAGGAACAAAAAAAAGTCCAGGACCAATGCCAATGCTATTATTTAGTGTGTAGGCATTTTGGCAGTGCGAGCGCTTAATTACTTACAAGCCCATAGCCACGCCCGACGCACACCACCACTTGGCCAAGATTAAAATGCCAGCTTAGTGAAGACTTTTGCATGTGAAATTAGTAGCTTAAACTGTGCTGCTGCTGCTGGTTCTGCTGCTGCTTGTTGTGGCAAGCACTTTACATGCTGGCACACACACACATTTACCCACAGGATCGAGGGGGGCGCTGGAGTGTGTTGCTGCTGCTGCATGCGTATGATAAAATAATTCACTCGACTGCAACTCATAAATTCTCCAAGGTAGCGCATAAATTCTCAACAAATCTCGACAAAATGCCGCAAAGCAGCCCCAAACCTCAGGCTGGGCTTTGGGACTGGGCCTAAAGTTGGATGCCCAGCCTGGTTTAGACACTTGGCTGCGCCACATGCTTAGCTGTGTTTTTGGACAGCAGGTTTCTCCTTGAAAGACTCCGCAAACATGGGCCACATATTAGTTTTAGCCAATTAGATGAATGCTGCTTGTCTCTGAGACCAAATACTAATCGAAATGCCGACATGTTAATTTCCGTAAAGTAAACATTTTCAATTCAAGAAAACACATGTATATATGGAAAATTTATTTACTTTTAGTTTATCCCATAATATATATTAAATTTATGGTGTAAGATGTATTTTTGTGGTAAATATTGCAAGGAGAAAGTCAAGGAAAGAGTAAATTCAAAACAATCCAAATCCAAATTGTATTAATACAGGAAAACCCTTTTCTAAAATTTTGCAACAGAATTTGGTTACATTTTTAAAAATACCAAATAAATTTAAAATTTTAACTAAGCACCTGAACGATTGTTTAAAATCCCCAATAAAGTATGTATCCCGTATTTTACAGCGAAAAAATGTGCACATAACTGACTTTCAAAAATATGCAGCACTCAGATTGAACCATATATGCCTGCGCATAAATTGCCCAAAAAACTAATGTAAATCGCCAGAGATATCGGGACCCCTGCTGCGTCGCCCCGGGGAGGCGGGGGTGGGTGTGTGTCCACCCACCGATGCACTTACCATATTTTATTGCCCCATGCGGCGGCCATGTCAACATTTTTGATTTTTTCACTTGATAAAATCAATGCATTTGTATGCGGACAATGGCAAAACAACAAACACAGGCGGCCACAATATCGAATAATGGAAAGGCGCTTTCCGTGTAATGTGCTCTCTATGTGGCAGGGAAAATCGGATAGGGAAATGCGGAAAAAAGTAGAAGCAGGAGGTGGGAAAGAGAGGAGGGAGAGGGGGTGAAATCGAAAAGAGACGGCGAAAAAATTACCATTTAAAAAAATGCCGAAAAATTGTTGCTGTTGCATTTTGTACGCATCATTGGGGCTCAATGGAGTGTGCACACACTGATACAAAATGTCGGCGTGTCGTTCTCAAAATGCTTGTGTGTGTGTGTGTGCCGCTGTAGTTATGTGTGTGTCTGTGTGGGCCATAAAACAAAAAGTTTGCATGAGCTCAATTCGTATCGTCTTCGATTTGTATTTTGTTTGCGAATTGGCAATTGTTCGTTTCTTTGGAGGATACGTGCCGCGGCCTCTAAGTAAATCAAAAGGTTGCCTTTCTTCCACACACTTGCACGCACACACGGAGACACTCACGGTCTAATAAACGGAAACGGAAGTGCACACATGCAACTTTTGCTGGCTGGCAAGAAGTGCAGAAGAAGAAAAACTCGCTGCAACTTTTCTGCGCCGCCAAACAAGTCACATAAATTCCAAGCATTGGCAGGCAGAGCCTTTAAAATGCAGCCTCTTTGCAGAAATAGGGAGAACAAATTGTATTAACGACTATAATCAAAATAAATACCCATAAAAATAAGTTGTATTTGTTGTAATTACTTAAAATGAATATGATTTGGTACACATATCTTTCGCTAAATTATATTTTACATATTTATGTTTCTAATGTTAAATGTTCTGAGATTAAAGCTTCTGTTTATGGAACTTTTCTCAGTGAATCCAATTCTTTTGAAGAGTACCTCGCAGGCACCCAGTATTGATTAAGTCGGCAGCAATGGCAATCCCTTAAGATTCTAATTTATATCAGCGGCAAAACTTATTTCCTATTTCCGCGCGCTCGCGAGCCTCTGAAAATGTCGTACGTGATTCAATTATAAAATGCGGTCTCTCAAATCGTTGCAAAATTTATGTATTTCATTTTATTTCCCCACATCGGACATCCTTGAGGCCTGCCCTTGTCTGCGACTGTGTTGTTGCGAGTGTTTGAGGGTATGTATGTGCTAAGTGTGTGTGCGGCGGCACATGTGGCCCCATTTTAATGGACCTGCCTCGTAAAATGCCACAAAAAGTGTCACAAATTTATGCGCTCCCATTCATATTTGGCCGCAAAATGCTCAACAAAAGTGCCTCACGCAATAAGACTTTAAGCGAGCGAAAGGGAGGGGGCTAGAGTGAGAGAAAGAGATAGGTAGAGATGTAGTTGAAGTGCAATTGAAGGGGACAAAATTTAAGCGAGAAGTTTTGAACATAAATGTATAGTTATCAGCGAATTTCTTATAAGAAAATATTAATTTTTTTAAAAGTAAAATGGAAAGTGTGCCCCTACATCTGTATTTTAGTTAAATGGTCACTCTAGAATTTCATTATTGTGACCATGTATTCAGCAGGTTTAAAAATTATATACTTTATATATAATTATATACTATATATATACATATTATTATTTTCTCTGTGCAACTTCGATCTCCGTTCAGCTCAAGTCAAATGCAGCTGCTTCGAAATTTGGCAAATTAATTATGCAGCATTCGATTGGCTCTCGAAGGAAAGCCGCTTGTGGCCTGAGCATTGTTTTAGGCCAACTGCATTGGCGGCTAATTGAACAATCGCCGGTGCGGTGCCGCAGCTAAGATGCCTATCAATTTGTGCACTAAATTGCTGATTAACCTCAGAATCCCGATGGTAATGCCATGCGGTTAATGGTGATGGCATTCTCCAGCTCTCGAGAGAGGAGAGTGCAGTCACTGCCTCAAGGATACTATGGCATTTTTATGAAAATGTTTGCCTGGCACAAGAAGTGACAGGCGGTTTGCATTTCCCTGTTCGTTTGCAGCATTTCCCTCACATTTGTTTGTCCTGCCATCACTCACGCTGGCACAAAAGTCATAAATCGCGATGCGTGGATTATGCAATTTTCATGTTTGCATTTGCCGGAGAGAAAAAGGATGTGGCACGCGCTGCCGCTGACAACAATGCGTTACAGTTACAGCCAAAGTTAGGAGGAGCGCCCCAACACCAGCAATAAAATTACACAAAAAGAAATATAAACTAAGAGAAAAACGACCGAACGAATGCTAAATGCATTTCTAGCTAGTGGAATCGAGGATGTGCACGGGGCGATCGTATGTATGCGGAATGTGACAACAACAGGAGCTGCCACAATGGCAAGGAATGGCAACAGGAAGCGCTTGAGCCAAAAGGAAGCTTAAGTAGCAAGGATATGCAGCAAAAGAAGCGCCAGCGGAAGCCATCAAACAATGACGCGAAAATGCAATTCCATGTGCGAATATGCCACAAGATGTCAGTAGGTTGAGATGGAGGAGGAACCAGACAGCATTATGGTTAATAGTAAAAGCTACAAACGCCAAAAAACCATCTCCACTCCGCTCAAAAGAGGAAAGAAAAATTACAAAAGAAAAGGATATAAGAAATTGTGTTCATCAAAAATGTCAAGAGTCATCTTTCAGGGCAGACACACTAAGAGATCCGGTCTCACAACAATGTTAAATATATTATACATGTAGTTTTGAGTCCCTTATTAAATATTTTAAGTAAAATCGACTGGAATCCCTTCCTTAAATGCATACAAGTCTGACAAGTGCTAATGAAAATGTTCAAATCAAATTTGAATACCTAATTCTGTTAGCTCTGGCTGCTTAGTTTAACAAACACTGTTATTTTCAGCAAAAAGTTTGTAGAATGTAACGCGAGCTTCCTGCTTTCGCGCTTATCCAGCCAAAATTAATAAGTAACCATGGTGCACCTGACAAAATCCACAAAAGCCACTCGCTAACTCTCTACCGGGCTCTGGCTCACCTTCGCTCCATCTGCTACCGAATGCAGCGTTAAGCCAACAAAAATTCTTATTAAAAACCCCAGGAATTCCCCCGGCGCAAAACACTCCCCACACACACACTCGTTCCGAGCTCATCCGTGGAAAATTGCTAATCATAATGAACGCACCGTCAAAAGCTTTTGCCGGGTGATCCCCCCGACAGAGTTGCGTATTTCGGCGGGGGGCAGGGAGGAAACCCAGCAGCAAGTATCGCATTTTCAACGCAAATCAAGCGCCGAAAAGTGCACAGCCAAAGTTCCAGATGAAAGGAGCACGGGTGGTTTTCCGTGGCTTTGGCGCGTTGAGGGGCAGAAAATCAAATTTCAGTGCAAGCTGTATGGAGATGCTTCGCAGGCGACGACCGGCCAACCAACCAGCCAGCCAACTGCCATGTGTGAAAATTTTTAATACATCAACTCAAAGGCGAGTCGCAGCGGCAGTGGCAACGCAACCCGACAGACACCCACCCATTTTCGCTCCTCCTCCTGGCCAAAGTTGCCTCCCAGCAAGCAGACCCAAATGAAATGCATAAATAAAGCTCACGCGGGGTCTGGTCAGGACACGGATCCTGTCTGACTGGAGCACTCGAAAAAACTGATTAAATTTTAAATTACGCCTTCTACATTTTTAAAAAAGACTATGCTATATTTCTTTTTTTTTATAAAAAATCTTTTTAAAAAGATATCAAGCCCAAGAATTAAAACAAAAACAGCTTGCAGACTTGTAGAGTTTTTAATATAAGAGATATGTCCTTACTATTATATAAAAATAGTCTTCTGTATGGATTATTAATTTATAAAATTATAATATGTTCATTAGGAATGGAAATTCTAAATTCTGAACTGTTTCTTTGATAAGTGACTATTCCTAGACTTTATAAACAAATTCCTTAGCATATATACTTTTCCAAGAAATGTCTGGAAAGGCACCAAAAATGTATTTATAAGAGTCAGCTTTTTTTGTAGCTGCAGTTTTCGTTTAAATTTTAAACCCTTTTAAATAATTTTACAATTTTTTCACGGTCCATGACCAGCTCACACCCATTTTTCGACATAGTCAAAGGCTGCCGCTGCCACATAATCATGGCCACGAAAGCGGAGGATTCACTGGGGGAGTGGTTTCGTCGGTGGGTGGATAATAGAGGATTCCGGGGAATCGTATTGCGGAGATTGGGGTATCCGGGTGTACCGGGGACCGGCTTTCGTGTGCACGGCAAATAGACATGCGAAACTCAAAGGCAACTACGAGTGCAACGAGAGCAGCAACCAAAACAATTTAAATATAAATAATTCGGTTACTCGTGTTCATGCTCATTGTGCGGCGGCCTCTTCCTGTTGCTGCTGCCGTCATTATTGTTCCTGCTGCTGCTGTTGCTGTTGCTGCTTTTGATTCTGGTGCAGACTCTCATGCATTATAAAGTGTCTGGGGCAATCATTTGATGCCTGGCCATGTCAGTGAGTTTTTGGCCAGTTGCCGACTGGCAGTTCCATCGTGGTCGCACTCGCAGTCGCAGTCGCACTTGCCACTTGCCTGTGGGGCTGCCTCTGTTTCCCGGCCACATAACTAAATAATTTAGTTGCATAAAGGCCAGATCGGGGCCAAAAACCAGATGCTCCTGACCATCTGCGGCTGACCATTCGACCACCCGCCCAGAGTTCACTGGAGTTCCATGTAAATGTTGAATGCAAAACGGTAATAAGCAAACAAGGACCTAGACTGCTAACCATTTAAAACCCGAAGCTAATTAAATGAAACTAAGGTACTTTTTTGGATATTATTTATCCTTTTCCTTTGCTATTATGAACACCTTACTGTGTCCTTATAATAAACATTACCAAACCAATAGGTTTGTAATTATCGTTCAATAAACACTCCTTGTCTTTTGGTCCAAGTATTTAGGTGGAGATTCGATTGCAATTGCCCTTTTAATAACAACCGCAAGCACTATCTGGGAAATGCGTCAAAAGGCTTTCCGATTGTCTAATTTGCAGCTACGTCCCTCCATCTTAGCACGGCCCTGTGACAGCTAATTGAAATTTAATTTGATCTCATCTCATAGGCCACAGAGAGAGGGCGAGTAAATGCCAAACCATTTTTGTTTATTATTAATTTGCATTTTGATTGGAATTCTGACATTGTCAATGAGCTGACAGCTCCGTCCGACATGTGAAATAAACAGAATTACATTCGCCGTCGCACTTGAGATGCCAGTAACCGACGACGACACTGATGGACGCACTTGCGACAGTTGCTCGGGGCGATTTATTTTACATTAACATTACGCAAGGCATTTTTAATAAATATTACGCCAAGGGCTGATGCCTGATTGTTGCTGCTGAAGTTGCTGTTGCTGTTTCTGTTGCTGTTGCTGTTGCTGTTGCCTTTGCTGTTGCTGCTATTATTGCTGTTCAGCCGAAAACAAGGCAGTAATTTGTTTGCAATAATTGATTAATGAAGGCGTTGTTGGCCTCCACACCCCCACATTTTCCTGATTTCCCCGGCTTTTCCGCTCTCTTATCATTGCCAGTTGCTTGCCTTGACAGGGGGAAAAACTTTTGCCATTTAGTTTAGTTTGGCAGAGCAGCGGAGCAGCCTTGGCGCATATAATTAACATCGCAGCCAAGTGGAAACCGAGAGCGGGAAAGCGGGAAGCGGGAAAGCGGCAGTTGGAGAGCTGGAAAACTTGGTGGTGGCCTGGCCCCAGCGCCGCGGGCATTGCGTTTTGTGTTGTGCCGCGCTGAGCTAATTTAAATTAATTGAATATGCTTTGATAGCATTTCAATTAACTTTTGTGCCGTCACCCGGCCTTGTGCCACATTTTTGCAGCATTTTTTTCTGACTTTTTTCCATGAATTTCAATGCATTTCAAGTGAGCCCGGTCGGCTGCCTGGCTGGCTGTATCTATCTCGGAAACCCTGCCTCAGAGCCATTTCTGGCATTGCAGCTATGCAATATAAATGAGACGCGCTCCGTCATGACATGTCCAAACCATTTGGACGGCCTTCAGCCCCCTTGGCCATCATCCGACGGTCCATGTGCGGCATTTTGCATAATAAGTGGGAACACCGCGAAAAATATAGTCCACACATGTCAAAATAGTCTTCTTTGTTGGATAAGCAAAGACATAACATCCTAGAAACAGTGAAATCTGGATACTTCACTTTTTAATAAAATAAGTATAACATATTTTCAAGTTTTTTACAAATAAATTAGACATATAAAGCCAGTTTTTATCAGAATCATAGAATCTCATAATTCAGAAGAATTTCATTAAAATTTCCTAATTAATTATGATTTTGTCACATTTTTCTCTCTGTGCTTAAAAGCAGCCACCGTGGATGTCCGCTACTCGGCTCATTCCATTTGGCAAGCCAGCTAAATCACCAGAAATCAGTTATAAATTCGTTGGCCGTTGGGTTCTCTGATTCTGGGCTTTCTCGGCCCTAGTTTCTGGCTCTCGTCCTGTTTCTGATTCCAGCTGCGGTGTGCTGCAGGACATTAGATTTACAAATACATATGCATAATTCCCTTTACCGAAGGCCTTGGCGCTGATAACATTGCGACTGCCAACAGGCAGCGAGTCCTATATCCCTTTCCGCCTCTGGAGCCGAGAGTGTGTATGTATGTGCACCTTTTAATTATTCAAATAAAACAACATTCTGGCCAGGGCTAAATTGCAAGCAGCCGAAGGACTGCAGCTACACATATTAGTTTTCAGCCCAAATACAAGGAGCTAGAACAAAGCAAAAATGTCTGACTATTATATGGCTAAAAGGCTCTTCAGTTTAAGAATACATACCAAGCATATTAAAAAATGTGCAGACAATATTGAATTGCCTACTCTTAAATCAATATTTTTTCCAATTATATTTTATATGTAGAATTTTTTTTTTTTACCCTTAGTGTATCAATGGCTTTTGGTGTGCCTTCATTATGCCAAAAGATACAGAAGAAATTGGTAAATTGGAACTAGAATGATGGCTAAGTAGCCGGATTTGGATTGAAATGAAATCTAAACTTAAAACTATCTGTTTAATTAGCAAGCACTCTTAGTTACAATGCTAACTAATACAAGATACCTTGTTTAACCTGCTATTGACCAGGAAAATGGATCAAGGTGTTCTCCATTCAATTATGTTAACGAGAATGAAATATAATGCCAGCCATTACATTACTGATGATTGAACTCAACAATGCATTGCAATGTAAGTAACTGTGGGAGCTCGGTTAATGTAAATGCAAATGATGGAAAATGGAAAATGGAATATTGAAAGACAACATAATTGGCAAAGACGACTGAAGTTTCCAGTGAAATTTGTGTATATCCCAGCTGACAGGAGCTCCTCATAAGAGCCAATTAAATTAACACATTAAACACCAATTAAGAGGCATTACGGAATAATAACACAGCCCAAAGAAATCAACGCACTAGTCATCTCCCGCACGTGCTGATGGATATAGAAAAAGCCAATTTGATTGATAACACCAGAGACCAAGACCAGCAGCGAGCGGCTTTGCTCCGTGGTTGGATGTCGGCCACTCTGTCAAGTGCCAATTAAACTAAAGCAAGGCAACAAGCGACGGCAACAGGACGCAGGACGCAGGACACCCAGCGTATGGGGGCCCGATAAAAATGCCAGATATTTTTTTCACGACTTGCGGGCGAACACAAGTTTTTTTTGCCGCCGTTTCCCACTTTTTCCGAACTAATGACACACGGCCCGGCCGTGACCGCGTTGACGTTGATAGGCCACAACAATTTTCATTGGACAGCCATTTACAATAAACGTCAGCAAACGCCTAGCTAGGCTACAAAAAAACAGAAGGGAAAAAGAGGATAGCCTGATAGACCGAAGCTTAGGATACCCTTAGAATATAATTTCAAGAAGAGAAGTAACAGGAAATTATTATACATTTTATTAAATAATTATACTCTCGAAATACTTCTCTGAAAAATAATATTTCTGCATAAATTGCATAAATTGAACGAATGGTTGATTTAGTATTAAAAAAAGGCTGATAATATCATTAACAAACTTTTTAATAGGCAATTGCAATAAAGGACACTGCCCAATAATATTACTCAGCTATCTCACGGCACCATACCTGCAGACTTTATAGTTTTTTAAGCTGCTGCTGAAAGTGATAACATTCACCCCCCTTAGGGTATAAAAAGTCGCCTTAGTTTAGGGCAAAAATCAAACAGCCATTGAGTGGTGGGACAGATCTGTCTGTGCCGTTTGATAAGCGCTAATGAATGGTTTTCTTATACGCTCCATTGGGCCGCAACGCCGCGGCCGTGGCGGCGAAGAAAATCCGAAAAGGGTGGGGAAAACGTGGGGGGTGGGGCAGTTGGAAAGGAAAACTGGACACGGCCACTTGTCGCGGTTTTGGGCAATTTAAGCGGCGGTTGCCGTTGTCATTGTCACGACGTCGAATGCGGTTGCGCCTGAAGCAAATGTTTGGCTTTGAGGCAATTAACGAGGCCCGAAAACAGGCAGGCGCTGGAAAAAAAAAAAGAAAAAGCGCAGCAGAGAACAAAAGTGAGGCGGTTCGATGTATTCCTTTCTGTTTTTTTTTTTCTTGTAGTATTTTTTGCAGCTCTATTTTCCGGCTTGTAATAAAATGGCAAACGTATGCCCGGGCAATCAATAACCCCCGCTCCGGAAAGCATGCCACCGGGCTTTTTTTTTAAGAGCTCACCGAAAAAACCACAACGTTGCAAGGACACGCTGCCACAAGGGCGGAGGGAAAGGGGTAGGGCATTGCGGAAACACCGGAGCCGAAAGGAGGAGCAACCGAACAAGCGTCTTAATACAGGCCAACTTGATGAAGATACAAGACAGATGGATAACGGCAGGTGAGCCGGGCATACAAATAAGAAATTTTTGCCTCCTTTCTGCGCGCCAAAGAGAACAGCCATCGGACAAAACTTTTAAACAAGATTCGGCACTCACACACACACACAATGGTCAAACACACAGTCGGACTCAGCCTCTTTTATGCTCGGCCATAGTCCAATACAAATCGTTACCAATTTTCAGCCGGACGGAAGGCGGCTATCGACGGGGGGGTCGGAGCATGGTCGGTGGCAGGCCATAAGCAATGGTCAACTATATGGACAAACAGGCGGCGCACACCTTTCATTTATTGTTCCTGTCCGTACTCCCTGCCTCGTCCCGGTGGCGTATACGTCACGTGGAGCATGAGCATGTTCATACGGCAACGCAGGCACTGAGAGAAATAAATAAACAGATGCTTGAAATTTTGAAATTTAAATTCTTTACATTGGAAATAATATTTTAAATTAAGGCTATAATTTGTTGTTACTATTTTAATCACTTTTTACATATTTTTTAAGTTTCCTACTGGGAGAAATGAGTTTTGAAAAACGTTTTTAATGTTCATTCAGTTCCTTAGCAACTTTTAAAGTCAATGAAATTTCAAAAATGGTTCGAGTAACTATAAAAATAAATAATAAATAAATCTTAGGCATTTTAGACATTTATTTCTGCCCCATTTGGCTGTAGAAAAGAATAAAATCCTCGGTGTTCAGCTGAAAATTGCAGGTGGCCGATGTGGTGGCGATGGTGGTGGACTGGTCCAGGATGTGGTGCATCGGCTCTATGTTGTGTATGTGTCTGGTCGGGGTCTTTACGTTGGCTTGATTGGATTTGCCGATGCAAATGAAGAATCCAATTTTTAAAGTTTGTTTTTCGTTATCGTTACGGCTCTTGTTAGTGGTGGAAAAGCTCCGAGTTGTGTCTCTCTGTCTCCGTAGCCTCTTTTCCTTTTCCCTTTGCCACTTTCTCATGCAGCTCACGACACAGGACGACTTGGACACTCCACTACGTCTCCAACTGTCCATTTTTTATGCTCGCCGTCCACGTTTGTTTTATACGTTTCGAGATGCTTCCTTTTCTTGTATTTATTTTTTTCTTAGGTTCCTTTTCGTCCTGTTTTGTTGGTCACATCAGCATCCAACTGGGCGCCTGACACAAAGCGTCAGGAGGAACAGCCAACAATAACCAGGGACAATTCAAACAAACCGACAGGGGAAGTACCAAAAAAAGTAAAAAAAATTGTTTGCTGAAAAAAAAAACAAAGTAAAATTTGAAAAAGAAAAGTTTTGCTTTTTGGTTTGGCACGCCATTTGTTTGTGTCCCGTTGCCTTTTGCCTCGCCACAAAATCGAATTTTCACTTTTAAACAATTGACGTTACCACACACACACACAGATACTCGAACACACCTGCATGTGTGCCACTGGACGGTATTTTCTATCTTTTTGTTTTTGTTTTCCGAGCTGTGATCAAGTTTTTCTGTTCGTTTATTTCTCTTTTCTCATTTCATGCCTTTCAATTTGTTGTTTACCCCTTGTTTTTCACTTTTTTTTTCTCCTTTTTTTTGCCTCAGTCAGCTTAATTCTGCTCTGGCAAGTGCCTCTCATCGTTGCCATTGGCTTTTGTGTTCAGTTTATTTGGCAAATAAATTTACCAACTATTTTGCTAAGCCAGGAGGGGTTGGTTTTTGAAAATCAACAGAATAACCAACACAAAAAAATAGAGAGAAGGCGGTAAAAAAAATTCGACAAATCGAAAGCGAAAAATGTCATTTTAATTATATCGGCGTGCAAGCGAGGAAAATTGCGTTTGCATTAAAAACAACATGATTTGCAGCCTCAATTCGTTTTAAATCGAGTTTCGTGTGTGTGTGTTATAAGCACATCCGATCATCTGTAATAATCAATTAAGCCGCGGGCAATGCCAGAGCGCTGAGTTTGAACGAAAACATGGCATTGCCAATTTGTTTATTTGCAATTATTAGAATTAACAATGCACCGATGATTGATGCGAAATTAGCGCTGTGCCAACATTAACGGCATTCGATGCCCAGAGAGCAATTAGAGGGAATGAAATTTGATAGCTCATTTTTAGTTGGCAGCCACCGCCGCGGTGGAATCGGGCTTATTAAATAATTGAGCACCGATTGCCGGCAATTTATCACAAATGATTTGTACACAAGTGCAGGGAAAGAAACGAGTGGTTCATGCCAGCGAGTGGTGCTTATAAATCTTTGGCAATACGATCCCCTGACAGGCAGCTAGCTACAATTACATACACCCGACAATCGACGGCGTATCGATAAATTAATCAACATTCTCGGGGCAAGCGCCTTCCCTCCGCCAGCTTCCATTAAATCGCCAGATGCTATTTTAAGATGCGAGCCAAGTTCCAGGAACTGGTCCTGGCCCTGCTCCTTAGCCTGGGTGTTTTGCCATTAATGTTTTACTGGCCAATGGCATGGTCAGCGGCACTGAAAATTAGCCCAAAACGCATATGCCATAAATCCTGGCCCGGACCAAGAGAGCCAGACAACCGCTCAAACTATGAAACGAAACTTTATTGACCCACAAATAACGTGCAGATAATTACAAAAACAAAGGCAACTGCCCCCAGGAAAACAAATGTGTCCGTTGTGGGGGATGGAAAAAGGCACAAAAAAAAATGTGGATAAGAAAGCCTTGGGATCGAACTATGAGTTACCCTTTTTACAAAATACCCCAAATGGTTATATTAGAAAAGAGGGGGTTCTGAATATGGTTTTTCTAAGCATAATTGTTAGAAGCCTTTAATAGGAATACATGAAAGTATGTATATCAGAAATCTCAGCACGATCTTGCATAAGTTTTCTAAATTATTTATTAATTTTATATTTCACACAAAAGGAACAAATTTAATGATACATGTATCCTTTAAATTCTAAGCCAATATCTCTTTACCGAATTCATGATTAACTCATTAAAGATTGCAAATAAAATATAAACCCCTTTTCTTATGAAACTATAGGGTATAGAAAAAGGAAAATACTGTTACCATACTATGGCAAAGTGGAAAAACTACTTACAAGTATGTTAACATGCGCAATTGTTGCCGTTGTCCAGCTCCGGGCAAACTCAAGCCAAGAAGCAACAGCAACAATGCCACGGAAATCTTTTCTTTTCCTGTCCAAGTTTTTGCCCCACCTCTGCGCCGCTGTGGGTCCTCCCAAAGATGCTCAAGTTTATTTGTTGTGGTCATGGCAGAAAGTAATCCAAAAGATAAAATACAATAAAATAAAAGGCCAAGGCGGTGAGTTATGTCCGGAGTAGGTAGTTGTTGTTGCTGCTGCTGGGGCTGGTGCTGGTGCAGCAGCAGGTCGGCCGCATAGACAATACCTTAAAGCAACCCATGTGTTGTCGTCTGTCGAGCGAGTGTGCATAATTTATATGGCGAGCTTCACATGTTTTTGGCTAAATTATTTCCCTGGCCGGGGAGCACGTGCTGCTTGCTATGGGCCACGCGGCCTTCAGGTCAACCGTTTGGGCCATAAATTTGGACGCCTGCCCTGCGACACGCTCTATGACATTATTGAACTTGAAAGGGATACGGATACGGGAAATGGCCAAGAGGCAAAACAATAAGCCCGACCACCGTGAGGGCCACAAGCACACAAAAGCCACCGAATTGACCTTGCAAGCTCTGTGTGAGCTTGGCTAAATGTCTTCATCGGAGATAGGATTCTACTGATTCTACATTAACAATATATTTTTCGAAGTAGTATGCGGACGAGAAATCCGCAAATGAATTTTTTTTTGTCAACAATTCCAGGGAAACATTTGCTGAAATTCATATTAATTTCTTAATTTAGAGCAAGCAAATCTGAAATAATTTAAATACATATTAAAATTCCACATAATTATATTACTGATAAGCTATCAGCCCGCCTTCTCTGAAGCACCGTATCGCTGATTGTTCAGTTTCTTGGCATCCATTGACTGGAAATAATGTGTGTCGCTGCCTGGATTATAACATTTACATTAATGCTATTCCATCAGGGATCAGCGTTCTTCCTGGATCCCGACTGCGGGGTTCCTAGTTCTCCCATAGATGGTGTGACGCTGAGTTTCAGTCCTTGGATGGCCATAATTAAATCGGACCAACAACTCTGCACCGGTGTTCTTATTAATCGAGGTCAGTACATATATATATATATATGTTGATAATGAATTATGCCTTGCAAAAACCTAAAACCGAATCTTTTCCTGCAGAATATGTGATAACAGCTGCCAGTTGTATAATGAACCATACAAAAACGTATGTCAGCAAATATTTTTAGTGTTAAAATAATTATTTAATATGCTTTCTTTTGGTAGCATCGTCCGCTTGGGAGAGTTTGACCAAAAATCCCAACAGAATGAAAATGTACGGAATTTGCAACATGAGGAGTACACCGTCAAGGCGGCCATCGTCCACAGGTTGTTCGACGAAAGATATTACCAAAACGATATAGCTCTCCTTAAGTTGCCGCAAAAGGTTAGCTACAAACCGCATATAAGGCCGATTTGCATTCTGCTGGATAGTAAAATAAAATCGATGGTAGACAGTTTCAATGATTTCGGTGTCGCACTTTGGGGTCTAAACGAGATCCGACCCTATCAAACGCCCAGAAGAAATATCATTAACATCCTAAAATCGAATGAGTGCGATGCTAATCTCCAAGTCGCTCCCGAGAGTTCGCAGATCTGTGCAGCCTTTGAAAGCGGGGCCAGTTGCGTTGAGCTGGGCAGTCCTTTGTTCAAACTCTTTACAATCAGGGACACAAACCGTTTTATACTATTCGGCATACAGAGCTACGGCGCTTCCAGAACTTGTCTTTTTACCAATATCATGAGCTATGTTGACTGGATATTTGGAAACGTGCTACAAGTTGAGATAATATCCCTAGAGAAGCCAACAGCTTGAGTTACTTTTTAAATAAATATGTATATATAGATCTGTGCAATAAAAATTAAATAAAATCAAATAGGAAAAAACCTATGTAAAAAAATTCTTTAAAAAATGTTATGTATACTATAAAATTGCGTAGTCGAAGGCCTCGCGTAGCTAGCACTACAACCCAATGTTAGTATTAGTTTTGTAAGCTTTACTATCATCTTAAATAAATAAATAAAATAAATAAAATAGGTTAAAGATTATAAGATTACCGTGAATCTTATCTTATTTCACAAGAAACAGTGTATTTATTCTAAGGTCAAGTGGGACTTGAATCATATTTGGACGGAAACTCAAACGTTTGTATTAAAAATAGCATCGAGTTAGCTCTTAACTATTCTCTTAGTTTCTTACTGATTAATATTAAATATGTAAAAATAAGTAAAAAAAAAACAGATATATTTTATTTACCAACAGTCGATGTATTTTTATGGAACCAATTTGTTCACTGAGAAGATGTTAAAAAGCACAAAGTTCTCTATCAATACCCAGAAAATAGATTAAGTTCAGAAGAAGTGTAGCGGAGTCTGAAGAAATGGCAGCATAAAATTGAAATTAAAATCTTAATTGGAATGCCAAGCTTTCAAAGGTTACGGAGGGCTTAATTAAACTCATAATATTAATAAAATACATGAAGATTCTTAGTCAATCATTGATTTTTGACATAGGTTTCTTATTTTTTTTTTTTACGTTCAAGTCTCATAAATGTATATACATCAAAATGTCAGGCACTATGAGCAAATCATTCCACGGATTCCGCATTTACTGCGGTAAGAATGTGAATAATAAAGACCGTTTTAGACTCTTTTTTATTAAGCAAGTGAGAAAATATATTCATTGGCCCAAGTTTAAAGACAAAAGCCGCTCCTGTTGTTGCTGTTGGCCCTTCTGCTATTTATGTTGTTGTGGCTGCAATTGCTTTGGGACCATTTAGCATTTTTCAAGTAACCACATGGGGCCAGGACCAACAACCGATGCGAACCGAGCCCTAATATCTGACGGAGGAAGGTGGTGCGATGTCGGTCGGCTCTGAAGTATTATAAAACTCTAAACAGGCGCAAAAAAGTTTCGCCTAAGAAAATGCTCTTAATTTGATTTCTTCAACGCCCCTGGAGTGCAGTATTCCGGCCTGGGAGGCGCCGCCTAAATGTGCGTGTATTTTATAAGTACAGTACAACTTCGACAGTCCGGACATGCGCCAGTCCGGACACTCCAGTAATTCGGACACTTCTACATTTCGGACAAAATAATATTTTTACCTCTACAATCCGGACAATTTTTCTTATGGAAGAAAAAAAAATAAATTTTCGGGGGTTTCCCGTTTTTACTTTGTTTGTTTTATTATTCTAACCTTTGTGTACGTTTGGCACTATCATTACTTCAGTTTCGGTGCATTCTTTCGCGAGCGTGGCTGAGTAACTTCATACCTTTAAATAATAAACGCAAACATAAAACACTAACTTTAAAGGAAAAGTGTGAAATTTTAAAAAGTCTTGATGAGGGAAAAACTATTAGGCATGTTGCCGAAAAATTTAATGTTCCTAAATCAACGATTTGCGACATTAAAAAAAATAAGGGAAAAATAAATCAATTTATTTCGAATACCTATAACGGACCCGGTAAATATTAAACCAAAATAATATATAAAACCACTTTCATAACATATGTAATTTTTTGTTTGTAGGAAAAAGAAAAGTTATGAAAAAAGCAGAGTATCCAGAGTTAGAGGACGCGAGGACGATTTTTCAGCGAGCTCAGGCTGGTTAGACAAATTTAAGTTACGGCATGGTATTCGTTATTTAAAAAATTTTAATATTTAAGACAAATATATCTACTGCAGATGCGAAGAAAGCATTTTCAGTTTGTATTCAGTGGGCTGAGGAGAACAATATTGAAATGCAGGATATTCTTTTGTTGAAGAGGATTGAGCAAAAAGCTCAAATCATTCATCTAAACAAAGTTAGTCAACACAAAATAACTTCTTTTTTCAAAAAAGCATAATATGTATATATTTCATATAATAATTAAATGTATTTTAATAAA
>VNKF01006843.1:0-22949 GCA_008044355.1 Drosophila lacteicornis
CTGATCAAGAATATATATACTTTATGGGGTCGGAGATGCCTCCTTCACTGCGTTGCAAACATCTGGTCAAAATTATAATACCCTCTGCAAGGGTATAAAAATAAAATAAATAAAATAATAATAAAATAATAAATAAAATAAAAGTGGCGATCAAATCAGGTGGGCATATTTTGGATGGAGACATTTTTTTTTCTGTTAGCCATGACAGAACTAAGTAAAAAAAATAGTTTAATTTAAAAACAAACAACTTTTTTTTACTTAGTTCTGTCATGGCTAACAGAAAAAAAAATGTCTCCATCCAAAATATGCCCACCTGATTTGATCGCCACTTTTCGGGTCCAATACCCCACTGTGCGCTGAACGTGGACTAGAAAATAGCCTTCGGATACAAAATATTCAATTTTTCAAGTGCAATTGAAAAGCTGCATTTTGTTCCACCGTTTCTCACAAGCTGTTAGCCCACGAACTCTGCCCTCTGTCTAAGCTGCTTTTGTGCTATTTTTTATTATTTCTAAAGGTAAAACCAAGCTGGAAGGACCACAACAAAAATTTCAACAAATTAATTTAGTTTAGAGCAACTGCTGGGGCTTTGTGAACAGGGAAATAGCCAAGACCGCAGCCACTAAAGCGGGGGAGGTGGGCCCTAAGACAATACACATGAACCGCAGGCAATTTTCTAACCCCTTTTTCGTGTGCAGCTGGTCTTTTCTAGCGTCGCCTTGGTCTAGGATAATCGATTTACTCAGCTGACTGCAGTCAATATGCCGCAACTCGCTTAACTTGAGAAAATTTTCGGGCTCCTAAGCCGCATCCAAAGTTTTGCTGGCAGTTCGGATCTGGGGATCTAGGACCCACACTGCATACGACCACTCCGTGGCACACACTCAGCTGCCAAAGTTTGACTTGCTTGGGCGCCTTTCAGTCTTGTTAAAAAATCAGACTCAAAAGAAGATTTACCAAAGTGACTGTTAAATCTTTCTAAAAGTCGACAGGGAAAACGTTAAAGCAATTTTCAGAAAACAAACAAAAAATAAAGAAGACTGCAGTACAGGAATATATTACTTACTGGCACATGGTATCGGACTTTACAGCTATTATTATTATTACGTTTTATTATTATATTATTATTTACGTTATGATCCCAAAATCTTTAACATCTTAAGTTGTAGGCAATCGATTAATATACTAGTATATAGTAATACTATATCTTGTAGTAAATGTTTAAATGAATAAAAAACTACCTTTGTTTATTGACATTCCTTACCTAGAATCCAATTGGAATTTCGCTCCATTTTTAAAGATATTTCTCTCCTTTTTTTTATATTTGTTGAATTTTTAAATAAATATTTTTGGAGGTAAAGTTGGTCCAGTGGGGGCCACAGAATATGCACAACGCCCCATAATTCACTTGCCCTCGAGTGGCGTTGGATTTCGTCTAGTTTTTGGTCTCGCCGGGCATCAGCTGCTCTTTCTTTCCTTGCTCTTCCTGCTGTGAATGCTGAGTGATTTTAAGGCATTTTCCAGCGATTTCCGCCGCTTCCTTCTTGCAGCTTGTTGGACATTGTGCTAAATAGAGCTCAGAAAGGAAAATCCGCTGAAAAGTGAAGGAGAAACGAAAAACTGCGAGCAGAGATACAATTTCGATTTTATTCCAGAGCCTCCCTTCCGCAAATTTTATTATTATTATTATTTTTTTTTTTTGCGTGTCGAGTCGCTTTGAGTGTGTAACACGGGACCCAGATTAAGTTGCACTTCAAGTAACATTTAATCGCCTGAAATGCATTTGAGGAGGCCACTTCTTCTCATTTTCCCCACAAAAGTGTACAACGCTAGTTGCCTTAAACTCGCTGGCTCGCTCGTCCTTACTGCATTAAAGTCTAATTAATGTAAGGTAGTCACGTTCTTGGCCTTCTTCATTCCCTTAACATAAACTAAGTTTTGCAAGAGCGGAAGCTGAAACAGAAATAGCCATAAAATTAAAACAAGTAGCAGGGCATTTAGTGAGAGGGCGCTGCACGCGAAGACAGCAGTAGAAAGCAGTTCTTATTTGCAGATTTCACTTTCTCGCTCCATATAAATCTTTTTAATTAGCCCGAGCTGCGGCAGCTTCAGAGAAGTTTAACTTCAATTAACACCTGTTCCCTGTAAAGGGATCTAAAAACAAAAAGGTATAGTCTCTGAAACTTAGGGGCAGAGGAACATGACCAAATCGACTGGCCCAGAGATGATGATCACACACAGTTCCCTTTCCATTGCTCTTTGCTTGGAATTTATTGTTCTTTTGTTGCGGGACAAATGGCTCTTGCTTTAATTTAAATTATCAAACTCCGACTCTGCAGCAGCGGAAAAAGATAAGCAGGTGGCTGTAATTTATGGCTTTTGTCTCATTCAGAACAATTTTCAATTTGCAGGTAAACACGAGGAATTTGCGAGCGAAATTATCATCATCGAGTCACGTAATTAAAAAGAAACGTAAGACTCCGTAGAAAGGCGAAACAGCGACAACAAACGGCAAATATTTGCATTTTCAGGCCGGAACGACGGCAGAAGAGAACGCTGGTGGGGCTAATAATAAACTAAGGACCCAACTACCGCCGTTAACGTGCCCATAACAGTTGCCAGTTAGCGCTACAGTTACTGCTCCACTTACATACACTCTCTGTTTTGCAGATAATAAAACGTCGCGCGCGTCGTCCTATGTGTATGCAAAAGCTGACAAGCGGACAACTGAGACACTGAGAGAAACAAAAGCACCAAAGAACGGGGCGTTGATTTACGGCAGTCATCAGCAAAACCAGCTGCTGCCAGGACACGGGGAAACGAGAACACCAGCTACCCAGGACACAAAGAATTGCAGGATGCGTGGTCGTCACTTGCGTCGCCGCTTCAGCCTGCAGCCTTCGTTCATGAAGGATGACAACGCCGAGGATAAGCCCAAGCGCGACAAGTAAGCTATGGCTAAGGAAACTCAAACGGGAAAGAAAGCCAACTTCGGTAAACCGAAGTTGGTACACCCTTGCAGTCTGCAATTGGATCATTGAAAATCGAACCATTTTAGTAATGTTGAAAAAATATCGAATTTTGTAAATTTTACATTTTCATATATCGACCGATCGCTTCTATGGCAGCTATATGATATCAAATAAAAACACCTCTTAATGAGGTGAGATTAAAGTGACGATGGCACATTAAACTCAAAAAATTTCTGATACCAAATTTTGTGACGATTAATAGTTATTTAAACAAAAATATTTAAAAAAAAAAATTTAATTAGTTGCAAACGATTTCTTTTAAATTTATATGATATTAAATTTCCTTTATGGTTTTAAATTTTATTGCATTGTGCACGTCTCTATATGACTCTACATGATTTTTTACATAAATGTATGTATAATGCATGTAAAAGGTTAGGTATATGGGATCTTTGCTACTAATTTTAATGAGTAATATCTCGAGGAAACGAATTTTTCCAGACATGCGTTATATACCAAAAGTTGAGCAATCTCAAGGGCTATATGGCCTTGAGTGACTATCAAAATCGTTAAATAAATCAAAAAATTAGAAAAATTATGTCCAATCAAAGCTATTATCGTTTCAAAATACCTTTCTAACGACATATAGCACGTTTCTGTAGCTTTAGTCGTTTAGAAGTTATGGGCGCGGGAAATCAGGCTTTTTTAGCTGTTTTCCCGCCAAACCAGCGGGAAACCCAAAAAAGTCGTAAAACAAAAAATGTTCAGCTCGAGCTGTTTAATAAAATAAAAGTAGTTCCAGGACTCTAAAACAAAACAATCGACACACAAACAGACAGACAGGCAGACGAACAACAGGACAATCGTTCTCATTTCGGAAATCTAAAATCACAACAATATTAAAAATTTGGGAATTTTTGGATCCACCGGCCCCAATAGCTCAAATTTTCAACATTTTAAATTTCGCACTTTCATTTTTTTGCATAAATAGTTCTGATCGGACTATCGTAGCAGCTTTTCAATTCTACGGCTGTATATAGTAGTCTCCTTGCGCACCACAGTCTCGGTGCTCATCGTCACTACGTGGACTGCCGTCCACAGTGCTAGTTGTCCGATCTTAAAAATCTGAAAACCGTAATTCTAGAACCATAAAAACTGCTATATCTAAAAAATGTATACAAATACGTTTAAAAACAGAGAAGTTAACATTTTTTTATACCCTTGCAGAGGGTATTATAATTTTGACCAGATGTTTGCGACGCAGTGAAGGAGGCATCTCCGACCCCATAAAGTATATATATTCTTGATCAGCATCAGCAGCCGAGGCGATCTAGCCATGTCCGTCTGTCTGTCTGTCCGTCTGTCGGTTTCTACGAGAACTAGTCTCTCAGTTTTTGAGCTATCGAGCTGAAATTTTCAGCATAGTCTTATTTCTTTAGCACGCAGTATATATGTCGGAAATACCGAAATCGGATTACTATATCCTATAGCTGCCATAGGAATGATGGCGAAATTAATGTAAAAACGAGAAAGAAAGCTAACTTCGGTAAACCGAAGTTGGTATACCATTGCAGTCTGCAATCGGATCATTGAAAATCGAACTATTTAAGTAATGTTGAAAAAACATCGTATTTTGTACATTTTATATTTTACATGTAGAATTTTACATTTTCATATAAATCGACCGATCGCTTCTATGGCAGCTATATAATATAGTGGTCCGATTTTAATGAAATGAAAACCGTAATTCTAGAACCATAAAAAACTGCTATATCTCAAAATGCATAGAAATACGTTGAAAAACAGAGATGTTAAAATTTTTTTTTACATTAATTTCACCATCATTCCTATGGCAGCTATAGGATATAGTAGGCTGATCTCGGTCGTTCCCACATATATACTGCGTGCTAAAAAAATAAGACTATGCTGAAAATGCTGAGAGACTAGTTCGCGTAGAAACCGACAGACAGACAGACATTGCTAGATCGACTCGGCTGGTGATGCTGATCAAGAATATATATACTTTATGGGGTCGGAGATGCCTCCTACACTGCGTTGCAAATATCTGGTCAAAATTATAATACCCTCTGCAAGGGTATAATAACCGACGCGTCGGCGAGGCAGTAAAAGTGTCACAAACTTGGGAACTCACTTCAATCGCTGCCCACAATAATTGCTAAAGAATTTCCTCTGCTGCACAGCGCACAAATTCCAAGCTGAACTTTATCGGAAAAATGCCAACACGACGGAGAGTAAAAACTTTGACCCTGTGGTCGGTTGGCCAGATCGGCGAAAGATATAGCCAGATAAGCTGGCAATCTCATATTAAACTGGTGAGAGGGGAGATGCCCGAGCCGATGGTTGGGCATCTTTGTTTTCACTTTGAGGCAAGCATTCTCATTTCTACATCAAGTTCAAAGGACGAGACATGAAAGGAAGACACCATGTATACGAAATAGGGAAATGTTAAGGGAAAATGTCGAAAAAGGGAAAGCCATCGTTTCCCGCCTGATATCCTAGTGGCACTCAGTGTTCGTCCGGCTGTCCATCCGTTGCCCGTTTTGTCTGTAGTTTGCATACTTTCCCTTTGTTTTGCCTGTCAGGACAACAATTTCATGTTCGCCCCGCTCTTCCTTTGCTCCGCTTCTGTTTCTGCCGGTCTTTGATTACATTTTCTTTCTTGTTTCTTGCCCGCCTTTTTTTGCCCGCCGCGGTTTGCCCCAGCAAACTTTTATGGAATCCCGGGAAGGTGCCAAACAAAACAAACAAAAAAGAAATGAAAATAATAAGGCAAACGAAAGGAAAGCAGGAAATCAGGCCCACGACAGAATCGCGCTTATTAAAGTCAAATTCCAATCCGTCCGCTGTTGGTTAGCTGACTCCCATCGGCCAATTATGCCACTTCTGTCCGAAGATGCCCCTTTTTTTCCCAGAGATTTCCCCGACTTCCCTGATTTCCCTGATTTATTGTCCCCTGAGAAAGAACGAAATGGAGGATTGGTGGCTGTCAGCGACAAAGAGCCTCGGATTCTGTGGCCGTAAGTCCATTGTGCAGCCGGAAATGGCATTGGATTTCATCGCAGATGTGCCCACACTTATGTCCTCTGACCAGGCTATTTCCTGTCCTGTGTCCCATTCACACTTTCTGTTAGGCGAAGAGATAACAAAGGTCCTCATCGTCACACATAGCATGAGTAACATTTTGCAGACACCAAATATCCCCAAAAGATTCCGTCAGTCCAGCCACTATGTTGGTATACTTTGGCAATTTGACAAGCAATGCTTCCAATTCTTTGTCTTTCTCATTATAAACAGCCAACTATGTAGTAGAATGTGCTTGTTTAATGCCATGTTCAACATTTCCCAACGGCAACTTAAGCTGTTTATCAGATTTTATGTCAAAGTTCCCTTTTTTTTTTGTTGCATTTTAATGGTTTTAATTTTAATTAAATATCAGCCCTTCAAATTATTACATTGTAACCGTTTGTTTTTATACCCTTGCAGAGGAATTATTGTGTTGAGTAGATGTGTGAAACGCAGTGAAGGAGGCATCTCCGGACCCATCAAAAATATATAGGTCAGAAAACTACATCATATAGCTGCCATAGAAGCGATCGGTTGATTTATATGAAAATTTAAAGCTTTACATGTAAAATCCAAAATACCTACACATTTTGTTATAAAAGTTATAAAAATGTGCACACTTCGATACTTGTTCAATTTTACAAAATTGATTGACTTTCAATGATCCAATTGCAGACTGCAATGGTTCGGCTTACCGAAGTTAGCTTCCGTTCTTGTTTTTTTGTTTTTGTTCGTTGTTTGTTGAATTTAAATGAACAGTCTGCATTTTCGGGATCGGTGGGGGCGTGGATCCTTAAACCGGGACACCACACAAAATTTAAATAATTCCCACGATTACGAATTATTTAGCAAGCCAGAGCTGCCCCAGCACGCTCACCTGTACTGTAGAGCTTATATATACTCTATATACGCCGTATTGTATAGTGTGTTTATAGAGTGAGGTCCTTTTGTTTGCTCTGCTGTCGCTGTAGTTGACGCTTTGTGATGTTGCCGTAATGATTAATTTTAAATGTGGCGCACAGATTTAATGAGTCGCCCAGGGGATATAGCCACGGCCCCAAGACGCAGATTGGAAATGGCTGCAAAAAGGGAGAGGGAGAGAGAAAGCAGGAACCGGCTGGCAGGCAGGCGGCAGGGCGGTTTTTCCCAGTTATTAAATCATGCATCAAAATGGAGAGGAATGGCTCGGAAATTAATTGAATTGCACCAAACTTAACTCACTCAAGTCACGTTTTACGTTTCCTGTTTCATGCCTCCTTCCAAAAATCGCATCACTCATACGTAGAGTGGGCAGAAACAACGCGGTGGATGACGCCATTGGACCGGCCAACGCCCGCCACAAAATCGTCGTCATGGGCTCAGCCAAGGTGGGCAAGACATCGATAATCACACAGTTTCTGTACAACACATTCAGCACCAAGTACAAGCGGACCATCGAGGAGATGCACCAGGGTAACTTCTCCATCGCCGGCGTTAGTCTCACCCTAGACATCCTGGACACCGCCGGTTCCTACGAGGTGAGTTCCTCCCCCCCTTATTCCCCACAGCATACACGCTGCACTCGACGAAATAATGAGGCGGGATTTGGTTCAAATTAACACCGGAATACATGAATCAGACGGCAACATTTCCCCATTTTATGCTAACTGTTAAAGCGAAGAAGAACCCCGAATAATTTAATAGAATGCCAGCCTCAGCAAGGAACAAACAGTGTCTCAGTTAGTAGCTATTAGGATTAGTGGCCGCTCCGCTCTCTTCCACGCTGGGTTCATTAAGTGAATCAAATTGTGTGTGGCCAGCGATATAAGGAGAGAGCATTCGGGACATGGGACCTAGGTAACACTCGGCAAGAAGAGAAGTGCTTACTTTGTGTCTGCTGCTGCTGCTGGCGCTGGCCCTGCCTCGCCTGAACCGCCAGCTCCCTCCCGTTCCCTTGTGGTTCTCTCGGACCGAGCTTTTAATTTTAAATAACCGACTCTAATGGGCTGCAACAGGGCGCCAGCAGCATTTAGTTGCTTTTCAATATTTTAAGGGCCCAGCTGCTGGCTCCCGTATCCTGGATACTGCTTTATAATCATCATCATCATCCACCTGGGTGCAGCGGAAATTACAGCCTGCGATTCAATTTCGCTGGCACTTCCGCAGCGCGTGAATTGAAAAGCTTGTTCGTGAAAACGAACAGCAGGCGGTGGAAGTGGGAGTGGGACTGGGAGAGTTTACTGTACAGGTGGGCGTGGCACACACCGTGTACCTTATGCCATATACCTTATGAATGCAGGCACACAATGCGGGATTCGGATCCATAAATGGAGATGGCTCCAAATGGAGTCAGTCAGGCAGAGAGTGCAAGCCCAGTGAAGCCAACTGAGCTGTGACTCTGCGCGACATTTCACTTTGTCCTTGGCGAAAAATGATCCAGCACTCACTGGGGAAAAATATTACAAAAATACATATAAATTCAGTGTTCTAAATTTAGTTTCGTGTAAATTAGGCACTATTGGATAATCAACGCTTATAAAAATCAGACAAATACACATTTTAACAAGCTATTATTTTATTAGTTTTATAGTCGGCACTTAGCTGAACGTCACTTTTCAGGAGGCACCTCCAAACCAATAAAGTATTCTTGATCAGCATCACCAGCCGAGTCGATCTAGTCCTGTCCGACCATCTGCCTGTCTTTCTAATTGTCTGCCCCAGATGTTCGGATGTTATTTCTCCAAGTGCACGGCCTACATCATGTAGCGTGTGCCATACGGCATCTGTCATTCGATTTATGTACAATACAATGCAATCATACAACAGATATGGAGGCCAGAACAAAAAAAAATGGCGCCGGAGAATGGAACTAACGAAATGGATTCGCTTGGCAGCTCTAGCGCTACACAAGTGGACGTGTCAGCGGGATAATCATTAAGAGGCGCATGAGGGACCCAAAGCCCGGCGCCAAAATCAACTCGGAAAATCAGGCATCCCTCTGCTTGATGGATGCCCAAATAAACAAGCCGCCACCGGCACCGGCACCCTTTGTCAGCCAACTAACTAACGAAAGGAACAACGAAGCCAGGCACTAGGTATAAATTTTAACACATTCACGCATTGCTCATAAATTTTACGAGCCCTTCGGGGCATATCTAGGGAGGGATGCGGCGGCAAAAAGCATAAATCGCCCAGTGGCAGGTCACATCATGGGCGCGTGTGTGCGTGTGTTGTTTGGGTTAATAATAGTAGTAGTCCGGATCCTGGGAGCAGGTCAGGTCTAGTGTCACATAATCCTAATATATGCGTTGATTGCGAGGACATTTCGCACCCTTCTTCCTCCTGACCTTCTGCAGTGCAGTTTTTCTATCTTCTTCACTTGTTCCGCTTCGGATCGCCCAGTTGTCATTTTCCATTGTTTGCCCGCGTTCGACATCTTTTCGCGCGGCTCAGTATGCGGATGCGCAATAATTTTGCAGTGGTCAAGTGGCCATAAGCGGCGGCATTGTTCCCAACACCGGGAGACATGATAAACACACAGGGACAATACCATAATTCACAGAGGGCAGTGCGTGTCATGGCCTAAAGGCAGCTTACCCAGAAAGCCACCTAACAAACTCATGAAATGTAATAGTCCAACTAATTGAGGAAGTAATTCCATAAACACACATAACGTGGATCAGGGGTGAAAGGAATCTTGTCAGAAAAGCGCTGCCCCTAAGAATGTAAAGTTTCGAAGCCAATTGAATCAGCACATCAACTTGGTCAACAAAGGCGTATACAATTATTGGGGAAATGCAGCCTAATCGGCCTTGGGAGACAAACTTATTGTCGTGGTGTTAAATCAATTTAGGTCAATGAACGTTAACCTTCTAATTGTTTAAAGCAGTAAAAACCACATTTACATTAGTCACAAAGGACCATTTTAAATGTGGGTTTGTCTATATTATTGATATTTATTTTTAAATAATCTTATGAAACTTAAGAACAGGGTGTTGATGCTGAGCAATTTTTTATACACACTTTATTGGGTCGTATTTACTTCTGGCTAAAATTATAATACCCATTGCTTATATTGTACTATATACATATACTGCTTATACATTGTACTAGTTGCAACTATTCACACTTATTTGTTTGCAATGTAAATACCCAGAAATGACGTTGAATCATGTATTCAAGACTTATTTTCTTCATTCAGTGCTGTTTGGTGGCTATCAACGCCCAGCAATAACCAAAATGTCTATAGAGATTGATTTAGAGTTCCCGAAAGCAGAGGATTGCAAAGAAGTTACAGAATTTGGAACTAAATTTGACCTTATGTTTTGTTCTATTATTTTTCGGCGAAAAACACAACCGTTAAATAAATGGAAGCCAGGCCGTTAATTTAGACCCGTGAAACCCAGTTTAAGCCATGTCCCCGCTTCGGGCCGTAAACTATCGCATTCCGCACGTTCGCCCAGTAAAGGGGCGGTGTAACAATAGGAGGGACTGAAAGGACCAGGAGGGAGTGCTGCTGGCTGGACCGCAGTTCGGCCAAATAGTTTTCACGCTGGTTTAGTGCCGCCAGGCTCCTCCATGCGTATGAGTGATATTTTTGCGTGTGCCAAAAGATAACAGACCGCAGGCCACACACACAGACTCACACTCACACTTCCGTCCCCCCTTCAGCAACCCCATCTTCACAACCCCTGAACACCGACGCCGGCGGGCTATATCAATATTTGCTTCGCATTTCCCCAGCGGCAACTGAAATTACTGGCAAAGCAGGAAGGTGAATACTCCTCTGATGTTTACCAGCTGCAAATGGTATTTGCACAAAAATTTCAATTTGCAAATATTTAAAAAATATATATACTCGTCCGATCCCAAGTACCACCGCGAAATACCCCGTCCTATGGCAGAAATAGTGATAATTGTAATTGAATTCACTTCCCAGGCTAAAGGGCAGTAAAAGGACCAAAGTGAGGGCTTAAAACCCCCAACTATAATCCGCCCCCGCCCCGCCCCTTACATGTAATTGAATTTTCCTCCCATTTCGCGCATTTTTCATCCCTCATTTTGCACTTTGCCGAATCAATAACACAAACGTTATGAGTTCATAAAGGGTAGGCTTCCCGGAATAAGGAAGTATTTTTATTTGGGTATTCCTCCTCTTTTCGCCTTGTTTCTGCGGTCTCAAATTAAACCGAACGGTATTTAAAATTGATCACACATTACCCGCCAGGGCGGCTTTTTTAAGTGCAGCAGATAGGTTTTCCGGGAAAAAGGGAAAGGCGCAGGAAAAAAACCATAGATAAAAGCTGTTTTTATTATGTTGTGCTTGATTATATCGATAAATCGGATTAACTGCAGATATTTAAAAAAAAAACCACGCAGATATTATTTGTGTGTTGTTAATTTGTTTTTATGGAGACCATATAATATAGACAATCTCAGCAAGAGAACAAGAGAATATCATATCTTATTTTGTTCATTTGCCTTTGGCTTGTATCCGGCTAGATCAACTCGGCTGGTGGTGCTGGTCAAGAATATATATACTTTATGGGGTCGGAGATGCCTCCTTCACTGCGTTGCAAATATCATGGCAAAATGCACGGGTATAAAAAAAGGATTTCGTACTTTGCTTTTTACTCGCACAAACCTATTAATTTTTTTATCTATTTACTTTAAGTCGAAAATCACGACTATAGCTTATATAAAGTTTTTTGTGATTTTGCTATAGTATAGTAGTAGTATATACATACATATGTATGGCTGGCATAGAAATGATCGGAAAGTTTGTAGAAAAAAAATTATAGCTTATAGTTGTTTTTCAAAATAAATCTATCTAAAGGTCCTTAAAAAGTCCAAGACCAGAGATAACATGGATAACAAAAAATCTTCGGCTACATTGACCCTATCAATATAACATTGATTTTTGTTTTTATCATTTACATATGTATGTAGGTACATACATATGTAAATCTTTACATCCCATCTACCAATTTGCATTCCTGCAAGGGTGGTTTACTTCAACTAGCTTTCTTTCTTGTTTTACATATGCAGTTTCCTTGTTGACGCTCTGCTCGGCCACAAAATATTTAAAAATTCAATAAATGCAGAGGTTCAGACACAAACAGAATCGTGTGAATCGAGTTAGGGAACTTCGAAACTCAGTTAAAGTTTTTGCAATTCGTTTTCAGTTTTAGGTTTTGAGTTTGTAGTGAGTCTGTGTTTATTGTTTAGTGTGTACATCCACCAAATGCTGGTATCACTTTCCATCTGCAGGCCAAAATTAAATAAACCTGTAGATAACTTTCCTTCCTTTCTAGTATCTGTCGAGTATAAGAGAAATGCAGGTATGGATGACACAAGCGGGATTTGCATTTCCTGCGAAGACAACCTATTTCTCCCTGCCATATTGGCCAAATGATTGCACGTCGGCGTCTTTGGGCTTCTCCATCTTCCCATTTCAACACAGCTTTTTCGGTGGCACACTTTCTTCCATTGCCAACTCTATGAATGAAAAGCGCAATTGAGGAACGCAAAACAAAAGTCACACAATCAGCACGGCAAGTGGCAAGCATTGGGAGTCTACTGAGAAATCAAGTGGATAGCTTCCCAACAAGGGACTGGCAAAGGGTAAACACCGGGGAAAAAAAAACATACTCTTAGATAGCTTGTTTCTTATGATGAAGTATTTTCAAATATTTACAGACTTGAGAAAATTATAATCCTGCCCGAGGTATGCATTGAAATAGGCTTACACCATAATTATATTTCATCGAATAGATTTGATTATTTCAACAAGTGATGGCAAGTCACTAGCAGACACTTCGTGCACTGTCTACGTTAAATGCGAAATAACCCATATCAAATGGAGAAGCATTTTCGGCGATATTTCCTCTCGGTGTAGAAAAGGAGAGCTGACAGCGCCACGAACAGGCTCAGGCTCTGGCCCGGGACCAGGATCCCTGTATCCTTGTGGTGTTGTGACTGGCTTGTCGTATGTGTAACAAGCGGAAACCAAATCAGGGAAGGGGTAAATGGGGATGAAATTGGTGGAAATGAAAGTGGAGGTTAACTACGGGACACGGAATACGGGGCGTACCTACGATGGGAACCTCTCGAATGCACAAAATGTTCGAGAGCAAAGTTTAGAGGCAAAATTAAGATGAGCTGCAAGGGCATTTCAGCATTTCATCGCCTTTCCTCACTATTTCTCTATTCTTCTCTCTTCCTATTTTCCCCCGCCCCTCGGATGGCATCTTGAGCGTGTTATATACAGTAATATGCTATCATAACAAAGGCAGCTCAGCCACCGACGGCACGAGAAAAAAAAGGAAAGGAAATAAAACGAAACAAGTGGGAAAGATACAGTCGAGTGTGACCGACTGTGAGATACCCGGTACCCAAGGCATTGTGGGTGAAATTAAATAGCACATATGGATAAAAGAAAATGTTGACAAATGAAGAGAAATGAGCAACACCCAAAACAGACATATGTGGCTGGAAGAATGGTGAGACAACACGCATTGGCGCAGAAGAAGAAGAAGCGTACACAGAAAGCACACCCAGAAGAGGGCGTGGCCAAATTTTAAATCAAACTTGATCTGCGTGGAAAGGATTAGAATGCTGTCTCCAAATTTGGTGCCTCTAGCACTTATGGTCTCTGAGATCTGTTGTTTCACACGGACGGATAGAGGGGAATGGCTAAATCGGCTCGACTGGTGACGCTAATCAAGAATATAAATACTTTATAGGGTCGGAGATTTCTCCTTCTGCCTGTTACATACATTCTCGGTTGGCACTTATAATACCTTTGTACCCTATGGGTTCTGGGTATAAAAAAAGTTCCCGACTCATTTCTGATGATATGAAATCATAGGGTTTCCACGGTGAAAAGGGGGGCCGATGACCGGGAAAATGAAATGGCAGGAGGTAAAGAAAGAAAAGGAAGTTCCCTAAATGGAGTTGCTTTAAGCTTCGCTTCGGAAATTGTCTACCACATGGAAATGATTCGGCAGCACATTAAGCTAAGCAAATTTCAATGACTCTCTCGGGCAGGAAAATAGTGAAACCAAAACAAGTGCCCCTTAAAGCATTATTTAAGCAGATAAAAATGAATGAACGTTGCCAGTCTGCATTTTCAGATCCTTAATGTCAGGACTAGAAACAAAAGCCAGTAGAACTATGTATGCTCACGTGTATTCTGCTTGAACTCTCGAGAAACTAGTACTTTCCCTATGAAACAACTAATTATAAGTACATACAAGTATATGCTCAATCTAGGGAGTACCAGAACTTTCCTAACAAGTTGCAAAAAAAAAAACGAGAAAGAAACCTAACTTCGGTAAACCGAAGTTGGTGTACCCTTGCAGTCTGAAACTGGATCATTGAAAATCGAACCATTTTAGTAATGTTGAAAAAATATCGAATTTTGTCAATTTTACATTTTACATGTTTACATTTTACATTTTAATATAAATCGACCGATCGCTTCTATGGCAGCTATATGATATCGTTGTCCGATCTTAAAAAAGTGAAAACCGTAATTCTAGAACCATAAAAAATTCTATATCTTAAAACTTATAAAAATACGTTTAAAAACAGAGACGTTACAATTTTGTTTACATTAATTTCAGCTCGATAGCTCAAAAACTGAGAGACAAGTTCGCGTAGAAACCGACAGACGGACAGACAGACGGACATGGACATGATCGACTCGGCTGGTGATGCTGATCAAGAATATATATACTTTATGGGGTCGGAGATGCCTCCTTCACTGCGTTGCAAATATCATGGCAATATTATAATACCCTCTGCAAGGGTATAAAAATACTTGGCTTGAAGAGCGTCAGACTAACTAAACTTATATTTATTATTATATTATTGCAGGGCTTAACTTATCACCAGAGAGGGTCAGCATCTTGGGAGTGTAACCAACTGGGAATATTTATTTAACCCCGTCCACAGGTCGCTATTGCCGCCGTGGTTTATCATCGAAGTCCAGTGGCGGGTTGAAGTTTTCTCTCGGGTCGCGGACTTAGTTCAGGTGCAAGGTCAGGGTCGGACAGAGGCTGAGACTCTTCCTGTTTCGGTTTATCTGAACGGCACGACACTTGCCCGGCTATTGTTTCTCTCGCCATTCCTTTTATTTTATTTCTGTGTTCGTTTTGTTTTTGTTTCCTTTTTTTCGAGGACTTTTCCTCGCAGGGTTTTTCATTTGGATTTTCATTTTTCAGAGACCTGCACATTTCAATGGTAGCCTTTTTATTAACACGGACACTGCCCTACCCCATTTACCCGATTCTGTGTGTATGCGCATTCAATATGAACTAACTCGGCAGGCAGGCACATGATTTTGAAAGCCATTAGTGCTGCGAGGGCTGGGCTTAAATGGGCGGCTGCCAGTACTTTTGCCCACCCCTGGAAAACCCACACACCCATTCGGATTTCCCGGCACACACTAGTACATGTGTGTGTATCTTCTACCAAAATGCTGCCGTTGCGGTTTCAGACGCACGTCAGACAAACGAGAATGGAGATGAAGACGACGATGCCAGTGAACTGTCGTCGCTTTCCCTAATTTGTGCTCGTATTTTCCTGCCTTCCGCTCTTTCGCCCATCTGCACTAATTCGTTTAATATATGTTATGATTTATTTCGCCAGCAATTCAATTCACAGCGAATTTGTGACCACTTGTATAAGGAGCATTGCATAAAAATATATGTATACGTACATACAGACTTGAAAAAAAATTTTGATGAACAAAATGCTTGAATTACCAAATTCTAATTTATATAACCTCTACAATTACTTCGTAGCAATTAATTTACTATCCCAGGTGGAAAACAAGATGCTCTTTAGATTCCTTGGTCGCCGTTTTTTTTTTTTTTTTTTTTTTTGTGCACTCTCATTGTGTGCCATTAACATGAGGACTAAACTCGCACTTGTCCTGGGACCTTTGAAAGATTCAAAACACAATTCACAAATGGTACAGACGCGTACTCGAGTTGGGTTGGGCATTCTGCCACAATTGTGAACATGCAATGACAGCGTCGGTTGTCAGAGGTCAGGGTCGACGGTGGGGCCGCCCATCAAGGACCCTTAATTAAACCAGAGACTAACAGATACGACCGGGGCACACAATTTTGTGTAAATATTAAATAAGGACATTTAGGCTTTGCTTGATGCGGTGCCGGTCTTTTCCATGCAGAGAGGAAGCAATTGTGAAATACGATGAAGTAAAAGCTGCTAAAACTGATAAACAGTACTAGGTGTGTTCCATTAATTCCAATGTAAAGCCAGGAAAATGCTTGGAACTGTTAATGAACTCCTTAAGAACAAACTAAGAGCAGACTGACTCCCAATTGGCCAATCGAATGAGGGGCATCCTAGCAATATCGGAATATATTACCGAAGAAAGATTAAATAATCATATTCCTTGGCAATACTAACCATCCTCAAATTGAATGAATTGTGTAAAATGCTATTTTCTTGACCCCAGCTGCTTGTGTTGTTGGACGAGGAGCCAGGAAGATATCCAGCGGATGTGACGGGGAGAGCGACCGCTCGTGGTGGAACGCAGCGCTCAAATCACAGTGGCTCTTAATGATAACATGCAACCAGGCACTCACACAAGCAACTACCGGACGCAGGCACACAGGCACAGCACATGGAGCCCTCTTTTGTGAATATTTCGTTGGTTCCGCGCCAGTTTTAAGGAGAAATATCCAGTCTCATGATTTCACGAGTTCCGCAAGTGCTGAAGCGCGCTTCGGCGGGACATTATTAGAAAATTATGCACACACGACGTACAACAAAGCGATTAAATTTTTTCAATGTGCTCTTCCTTCCACTTGACGGAGAATTGATGAAAATGCAGGAAAATTGTTTTCGCCAAGTGTGAAAATGTTGAGCGGGCATTTTCTATGCCCGCAATTTACATTATTATCTCTGATTATTCAAATATGTGCGTATGTGTGTGCGTGTGACAATAATAATAATATGCAAATTATCGTTGAGGAAACAATTGTTGTTGATGGCTGCCGTCGCCGTTGCCGTCGCACAGTGGTCGGCGTTGTGTGTGGAGAGCGGCCTAAAATACTTCCAGTCAAGGTAGAGGCTCTAAACTTCGCAGACTTCCTTATTGTATCAATAATAATTTGTAAACACAATTTGAAGTAGGCGCGACCACGTCCCTTTCTGCCGTCCATATATATTATAATTGAAAAAATTATAACTTTGTTGTTTCCAACATATTTCCATCTAATTTGAGATATAGCCATTTTTTATAACTAACATAACCTTAAAATTTTTAAGGATATACACATAAAACTCAAGATATAGTCGTTTTCTTCGATTTCAAAATCCATTTTTTTAAGGGATTTTTAATTCAGGCCTTGGACGGGAAGAAAAAGTAACATTCTGATGTTTTTTCGTTTAGGTTTATTATTCAAGTTCCTCGTTGGTACAGTGCTGAACTTAAGTGTTGGCACAGTTGCAAATGTCAACTTTAAACGTTATTCCCAGACGTATGAAGCATTAAAATTATTAAATTTTTTATACTTTTTTTAACGTCCTTAAAACTATTTGACCTTAAACAAAAAATGAACGTATTTCGTGAAACAAAAGTCTTGGCACAGTTGAGTTACTTATTTGAATTTTTCTTAGTTAAGCTTAATCTGGTCAAGTTTAAAATATTAAAAAAAAATATTTCTTTAACTTTTAACTTTGCATTTTATTACCAATGAAATTTTCAACAAAAAGAGGTATCAGTCACTTAAATTGGACAAAGGACAACAAAGATAAGTGCTATGTGCTTTGTGATATGTGCTACCGCTTCAGTGCTAACCATAGCGTGCATACAAATTTGTATAGAATCGTCATTTATTAGCCACATGGCAATGTCTTCACTGATCGACCAGTGGGTATCTCTGCTAATTTTTTTCCAATTAAAATGAGTGAAATCTCATTTTGTTGAAAATTTCATTGGTAATAAAATGCAAAATTAAAGAAATATTTTTTTTAATATTTTAAACTAAAAAATAGGTACGTTAACTTAAAAATTTTACTAATTTATATAGGGTTTTTGCTTTTTTTCGCTTTCGTTGACCTAATTTACAGCCTAAAAATGATAAGATTTTATAAACTTAGCTATTTTGTAATGAGATGATCCTTCATTATACTTGTTAAGGACTTTTTTTCGCTGAAATACGTTGATTTCTGTGTGCATATGCTTAAATGCAGACAAAAGTCAAAATAACCTTAAGAAATGTTTATTTTTCTTAAACTTCCGTTATCAAATTCCTAAAAAAAAATGACCAGATTAGGCTTAAAATAAGAAAAAATTCAAATAAGTAACTCAACTGTGCCAAGACTTTTGTTTCACGAAATACGTTCATTTTTTGTTTAAGGTTAAATAGTTTTAAGGATGTTAAAAAAAAGTATAAAAAAATAGTGCCAATGAATACACAAATGTTTAATTCAACTATATAAAAACAAATTTAATAATTTAAATGCTTCTTACGTCTGGGAATAACGTTTAAAGTTGACATTTGCAACTGTGCCAACACTTAAGTTCTGCACTGTATAACCACCAGCTTATTCACCAAAAGTAATCATCGTTGTCGATATATAGTAGATACTTTAAAAAGGAAACGTGCTGCTGTCAAAAGCCAAATGGCAATTAAATGACGGAAATTCCTCCTATATTTATTTACCAAGTGGAAAGTCAGTGGAAAATATTAAAATCGAAAACATTGGAGTATTTGTAGTGCGTCAAAGAACTACAGGAAAACAAATATAAACATGTGACATTATTATTTCAACATTCTCTTCGATTAATGTGACAGTCCCAAATAAAATATATATTTTTATCTTCTCCCACTTTTGTATTCGCAATGTGGAATGAAACAAAAATTTTAAATCTCCGCGAAACTAAATAGGTATGCAGTGCCTGTAAAATATTTCAGACTTTCATATTTAACTCAACAGTTCGCGAAAACTATTATACAAAAAAAGAAAGTAAACGCAAATATATTTAGTATAAATAATTATGGACTGTTAAGAGGTTACGCCACCCTGGACTTTATTAAAAGTTATATTTATTATTAAAACACCGAAACACATACATTTTGTTTTACACGTCTGCGCCAGTTGACGTGGAGTTGATAACTGATTTATATTTCCCTAATAAATGTCTGTATAAGTGAGCTCATTTATTATTAAGTATATATGTATATATTGAAAGAAAACTATTTGCAAAGTTTCATTCAGATAGCTTAAATACCGAGAGACTAGTTTGCGTAGCAACGGACTGACGGACAGACGGACATGGCCAGATCGACTGGTGATGCTGACCAAGAATATATATACATTATGGGGTCGGAGATGCTTCCTTCACTGCGTTGCAAACTTCTGATCAAAATTAAAATACCCTGCAAGGGTATAATAATAATATATGAAACTTGTGTAAATTTCAAGCACTCTTTCAACAAAGGAAATAACTCTAAATGAACGGAGCCTTAATTTCATTTACTTATAAATATACGGAAATCATTTATATTATTGTGAAACTTTTCAAACTGTCTGGAATAAATGTACAAATTATTAAATAAATTATAATACGTTCTATGCTTCTCCCTTGCTCTCCAGTTTCCGGCGATGCGAGCTCTCTCGATATCCTCGGCGGATGCGTTCATCCTGGTTTATGATGTTACCGATGCCAGTACCTTTGAGGAGGTGCGCGCCATTCGTGACCAGATCCACGAGACGAAGGCCACCACGGCGGTGCCCATTGTGGTCGTTGGTAACAAGATCGACCTCCTAGCTGACGGAGAGACGGAGCGCGAGGTGAGTCCTTCATAGGCCACTTCTAAGAATGCTAATCAGAAATTAGAATATCCACCTATTAAAGAATTGTCATTTTTCGGGAAATGAATAATATTTACATTAATAATATTTACATGCGGGTTGATTCAATATAAATATATATGGGCTTACGGGGAGGGAAAGGTTTGACATTGTTACTCAATTAAACAAAAAAATAACTTCCAGTAGTACAACCTCTGATGATTGTTGTATAACATATTTAGGTCACCCGGAGCAAAACTTAGTGTAGGTTGAGCGGAGGTAATTTTATGTTCGATGTACGTATGTACACTGAGGAGCAAAACAGTAACACCATTTTCGATTTCTTATTTCAACGGTCTGTATCTTTAGTTCTATATAATGCATGCTGAAGATCTTAGTTTTATTTTGTTATTTTGTTTGACTATGTTTTCTGAAAATTTGAAACAATTTGATTGGCCGGAAGAAATATGGCAAACAAAAAAGGTAAATAATGTCAAATGTTTCAGTTTTGCACCCGAAACTTTGTTTTGTAAATTTGAATTTAAGGTTCAAAACTCAACCATTAGGCTTTTTTTTTTATTGGCTGTGATCCAAATTAGGCTTAAATTAGGCAGTAATAATTGCTTTCGTAAAAGCAAAACAAACTTAAAGTTCTACCATCTGTATGAAATTTAGAGGTTGTGTTAAAATTTTAAAATTTTAAATTCTAAAAAAAATTTGTTGATTAATTTTATTGGTTTTATTTTATTACCAATGAAATTTCCAACAAAATGAGGTATTGACCATTAAAATTGGACAAAGGTAGGCAACTGGTCAGACTATTTATGCTACCGCTCCATAGAAACAGAAATTTTAAACCACTCTATTTTCTAATTAGTCTGCCCCTTTGCTTACCTTTGTCCAATTTTGAAATTTCAACCCATGAAGGAGGCACCTCCGACCCCATATTTAAGTATGACATTAAATGGTTTAGGTCGGAAGGTAATTCGAGAGGCGATTTATTTTAAGAAGTATCGAAGTAGACTATTATAATGTATGTACAATTTTAAATTGCCTTTTAGTGTGAAGCGCAAACGTTTAGGTACCGGGTATTTCACAGTCGAGCACAGTCGACTGTAGCTTTCTTACTTGTTGAGCTTTGGGGCTGAAATTTTCAGCATAGTCGTATTTCTTTTGCAAGCAGTATATGTATATGTATGTTGGAACGGCCGAAATCGGACCACTATACTCTATATCTGCCATTGGAAAGATCGGAAAATTAATGGAAACAAAAATATAACTTCTTTGTTTTTCAACTTATTTCTATACATTTCGAAATATGGCTGATTTTTACGGTTCTAGAATTACGTTTTTAATTTCATTAAGATCAGATAATTATATCATATAGCTGCCATAGAAGCGATCGGTTGACTTATATGAAAATGTAAAATTCTACATTTGAAATGTAAAATGTGTAGGTAAATGTTATAAAAATGTACTAAAATGGATTGATTTTCAATGATCCAATTGCACAATTACTAACTTCGGCTTACCAAAGATAGCTTCCGTTTTTGTTGGAATACACAGAGATGTTTACAGTGTTACAGCGAACCTAAAACCGCAATTGAAGCCTTAATTATATTTTTAAATACTTGGATATTGGTTTGCAACTGTTAGCAGAATATTCCCTATGCCGCACCATCCGTAGGTCGTACAGAGGTCATTTGCCCACATGCTAATTTGCATTAATTTTAATTGCCGGCGAAAAGGGGTAAGGGCGAGTTGTACAACCGCTTTGATTGTTGTCTGTGGCAGTGCTTCAAGGCGTGTTTTTACAATAACCGCTCAATTTTCTCCATCAACCCAGGGAATTTGCTTTTTAGGGCGTTTCAGCAATTATGTAAAGTTTGTCAAGCATGGTGTGGTGGAAAGGACAAACAGTTTAATCAAAAGTTTTCCTAGCCCACGACTTGGGGCGGGGCGAAAGTCAGTTAAACAATTTGTCCCAATTTCGAAGGCAGGCTCGAAAAACGGTTCAGTGTAGATTTTTAAATTGTCATCCATTCAGTATTCAATATGAGCAGCAGGAGCATCAGCAGGTTTAACTGCGAAAAGGGGATATTAAAAACAACTGTTTCGGATGTGTCACCTCCAAAAGAAGTGTAACATTTAAAATGTCAAAACGGGCGGTCGGTCGGTTGTCGGTCAGTCAAAGGCAGCAACAGAATATCGCACCGACAAAATGAGCCTACAGACTCGCGAATAAAGTGCAAAATATGCGCGAAAGTCACACAAAATGAAATGGCATAAAGTGTGGCGGCGAAACTGCTAGAAATCCCAAAAGAAACTCTGACGCTCTACAATCAATAATAAGATGTATCGGTATAAAAGCATCTGAAAGCATCTGTGTAACATACGGCTTAAATGTTTTTTTTCTTTCTATAATTTTATATTTTGGTTAACTATATATTTATAGCCGGTAGGGTACAAGGGTATTACAAGTTAGTGCTAACCGAGAATGTATGTAACAGGCAGAAGGAGAAATCTCCGAGCCTATACAGTATATAATTCTTGAGTAGCGTCACTAGCCGAGTCGATTTAGCCATGTCCGTCTGTCCGTCCGTCCGTGTGAAACAACAGATCTCAGAGACTATAAGACCACCAAACCACCAACCAAAGTTGGTGACAACATTGAAATCTGTTGCACGCAGATCAAGTTTGTTTTCAAATTCGGCCACGCCCACTTCGGCCACACCCACTTCATAAAAAACGTAAAATAATCTATACTCGTATTTTTATACCCTTGCAGAGGGTATTATAATTTTGACCAGATGTTTGCAACGCAGTGAAGGAGGCATCTCCGACCCCATAAAGTATATATATTCTTGATCAGTATCACCAGCCGAGTCGATCTAGCCATGTCCGTCTGTCCGTCTGTCGGTTTCTACGCGAACTAGTCTCTCAGTTTTTGAGCTATCGAGCTGAAATTTTCAGCATAGTCTTATTTCTTTAGCACGCAGTATATATGTCGGAACGATCGAAATCGGACTACTATATCCTATAGCTGCCATAGGAATGATGGTGAAATTAATGTAA